>CAJGYO010000107.1:0-220862 GCA_904845875.1 Miscanthus lutarioriparius
AAATTTGACTAATATATACCGAATTGATACGAAAAAAAATAGGAGGGAACGAGAATACCTTGCTCTCGAAGATCTACGGATCAAATCAAAGTTTCGAAGGTCCAATATACCGATTCGTGAGGTAGGGCGAAGTGGGGAGAGAAAAAACCTGAGATGGAGGAGAAAGAAGAGGAAGAAGGCTCAGGCAGGAAGGTTGAGGCAGGGGTTAAAACACCACCTCGACGCCATAAATCATGGCGTCAAGCTCGGCGCCAAGATCTACGGCGCCGAGCTCGGCTCCAGGATCTACGGCGCCGAGCTCGGCTCCAGGATCTACGGCGCCAAGCTTGGCGCTAGGATCTATAGCGTTGAGCTGCCTGTCAAGTCATCGTCACGTCTGCGTCGAGCCCAAGACCTCGGCGCCAGCAACGATGGTGTCGAGCTAAGAGTTCAGATTTTAAAATCATATCTTAAGAGGCATATTTGTAATTTTTTTTTAAAAAAGCTAAAAAATAAAAAATTCTGACGCACGTACGGCAAAAGCTGAAGGCCTGATCAGCTTGCTCCCTGCATGTGAGTTCCTGGCACATGAGCAGGTGATGATGATCGAGCATCCCAGTGATTGTTTCATCTGTTGCTCTCCTCATCGTCATCATCATAACATGCGGACAGCAAACAGATGAAACACGCAGGATTCCATGGACACGGACGGTCATAAACTTAACACTGCGAGGATGCAGAGATATTTACTACGTGGAGAAGATGTGCCACAGCCCACAGCCACAGAAAATAATAAAGGACGTGAGACGTGACGGATGTCTAAGCTAGCTTGCGCGCATTAGGCAGCATTACCGCTAGTAGTCGCTGTCTTCCGTTCCGCTGGACGCGGCGCCGACGCGGCATTCCGTGGGCGCCCTAATCCGGAATGAGAGGAGACCATTCAGCATTACCCGGAGTCGGAGAAGAGAGGCGTGCAGGGAAGTAACACTAACAACACTCGTGTGATTTTTTATCTGTCTCTGCCGTAGATAGACAGTGTATTGGATGCTTGCAACCCCCAATGGGCCGGGGCCGGCCGGGGAACAGCGACACAGACCTCACCTGAAGGCTCAAGTTTCCGTCGCATTGCAACAACAAGATACGTCCGTCCGGCCGGTTATATTAGCAGGAAAGAAAACAGCAGGACCAACCGACCAGCAGGGCATATATATGAAGGAAAAAGAACATAGGGAAAGAGAACACGCAACGCAAGGATCTGCATATATATCCAGGCGAGATGACTGCTCACTGCACAGGCTAAGGGGGTGTTTAGTTCCCCCAACTACTGAATTTGGCACTATGCAAGAAGAAGATTCCCCGTCACATTAAACTTGCGGTACATGCATAGAGTACTAAATGTAGACGAAATCAAAAACTAATTACACAGTTTGGTTGTACTTTACGAGACGAACGTTTTGAGCCTAATTTGTCAACGATTGGATAATTACTACCAAATAAAAACAAAACGTTACAGTAGATTCGGCAACACCGATTTGGCGTAACTAAACATGGCCTAAACAATACTCCTATAATGTGCTCTAAGAGCAGACGAAAATTTAATCTAGAATAAGACCAAAGCAACCGCTCCGATCGCCGTGCTCATTTGGTTCACGAGCGTCTCTGGACTCAGCCGGTACATCGTCCAATTCATGCCCTGAGATTGAGATGACGACACTTTGACAGCTGACACCGCATACGGACCTGGACCTGTACTGTACCACCAAAAAAAGTGGCAAAACCTGACTTGAACAATGGTTATATGCCACACCGATCGACTATGAACTTGCAAAGGAAATGACACGGACGTTTGAGTAGGATTAAAAACAACTTATCAGCCTCTCATTAGTCAATGGCTAGAAGCTTTTGTGTAATTTTTCTCATTTTTTTTTGTCTTCTTCTTTGTTTCTTGAAGCTCTTTTATTTTCTTTTTTTTTTAAAGCAGCAAGAGTTTTGCCATAATTTTATTACACGATGGGAAAAGAAAAATCACAGGATTACAAAAGGGAAAAGACTCCACTAACACGACCTCATGACCGTCCCCTGTACTTAAGGACCCCCTGACCCGAAACCTGAAAAAAGAGAGGTCTCTCAACAGAAAACGATGTAGAAAAAAAGCCTTGCCTGCCGGAAGAAGCAAAAGACACTACGACTACTGTTGGTTTCTCCCATCATTTGTTGTTGCTAACTGGTACTCTATTTCTTCCTTGCATGCAAAGAAAGGCCACTTGTCTTGGCTGCAACAGTGTGTTTTGAAAGGTTATTCTATTTCGCTCCTTCCACAAACTCCACCTGAAGTAGATTATTATGCCGTCAAATATCTTTATCTAGTCTTTGTCAATCCTAGTGCGGCACTTACGCCAGTATTTGTGGATTGAACCCACCATTGGTACTGTGTCTATCATTGTTAGGCCCAGCCATTGCTTTAGAAAGGACCAAACTTGCTTTGAGAATACACAATCCTTGCAAAGATGTGTTGGACTTTCCAGGTCAGTACCGCATAATTTGCATATCGGATCATTCGGCCCGCTGCGCTTGATCAAATTGTTGGCGGTTAGAATTTTTTTATGTAGTAGTGTCCAAGCGAAAAATCTGCATTTTGGTTCTGCCTTTGCCTTCCGAATCGGCAAAATTCTCAACTTGCTAAAAGTCCCTTGGAATTGAATGTAGTACGCACTCTGGCAGTGTATTCATTCGCCGTCCATGGCCATCGAATACTATCTTCCCTATCCTGTCCTATAGTTGTGTTTGCCTTTATGGCTTCCCATAGCATAGCATATTCTCGAATTCCTGCGTTGTACTTAAAGGTGTGATGTGGGAGATCCATCGATTATCTTGCAGTGGGCGCCTTTCGAACCGTTAGGTTCTTTCTTTTTGCTTTCTTGAACAAAGTCGGGCGATGTTTTTGGTGTTCTGCCGTCCACCCATGATGATTGCCAAAACTGGGCGAGCTTCCCATCTCATATCGTTACCACTGTTGATGTCGCGAAAAGATCCTTGTCTCGATCATCGACCGGTAAATCTAGTCCGATCCACGCTCTGTTTCTAAACTTCCACTGAAACCATAACCAACGCAGTCTTAGCGCCCTTGCAAATCGTTCAAGGTCTAGAACCCCTAGTCCTTCCTTTGTCTTGGGCCAGCAAGTCGTTGGCCAGTCGATGATTGAATGACCCCATACACTTTCACCCTATTCGCTTGATCGTTTCTGTGGCCTATAAGCCGGCTGATGTTGTTTTGTTGTGAGAGAAAAATACTGTATCATGACCGATAA
Source organism: Miscanthus lutarioriparius (assembly GCA_904845875.1). NCBI lineage: Eukaryota > Viridiplantae > Streptophyta > Magnoliopsida > Poales > Poaceae > Miscanthus > Miscanthus lutarioriparius. The sequence continues at coordinate 3,288 of CAJGYO010000107.1, forward strand.
ACATGGCTGATACAATCAAGCGAACATGGTGTTTATCTGACGTTTCGCCCCTCCAAAGAAAGCTTCTTCGCAATCGATCAATCTTTTTTTTTTATTAGCCATTTATGTTTCTGCGAATCTCACATGAATGGCCCCAACCAACTGCCATCTCAATAATACATTGTAAGGGGTCAACTGCTAGAATGAACAGCAGTGGGGAGAGGGGATCTCCTTGCCTGAGACCCCTTGCGTGTCCGATTCCATGGGTCAGTTTGACCATTGATGAGCACTTTTGATGATGTCGTGCCCAACAAAGCTGCTATCCACTCTCTACATTAGTGCTAAACCCCAAAGCCTTTAGTACCTCAAGGAGGTAGCTCTATCCTATGAAATCAAAGGCCTTCGAAATGTCGAGCTTAACAAAAAAAAAGTGCGGGTCGTTTCTTTTTATGCAGAAGTTGAATTACCCTTTGTGCATAAATGAAGTTATCGTGTATGCACCTCTTCTTGATAAATGGGTTCTGTGCATTTGAGACTAGAGCATTCATGTGAGGCAAGGATTTCCGTGAATATTTTAACAACACTGTTTAAAGCTCTTGTATTTGGATTTACCCTTTATTTTAAAAGTTTCAATACAGCCAGTAGGGGGCAACCCCTCCTGTTTCATCAAAAAAAAACATTGTATATTGACCTATCTGTTAATTAATAGTAGAATATATACCTCTCTTATTTCTCTTACTTCCATATAATAAAATCATTATTATCCTCTCTTGCGAATGGCTAAATTAGAACATTATTGTACACCCCCCTCGCTTAGAGTATTGACCTGGTTTTAATTTTCATTTAATTATATTACATTATATATATTCTATGAGGTGGCGCAGCATACCCACACCACAGTCGCACTACAGTGACACAGGGAGTGAAGCTGTATAATATACGTATAGGTATCCCTAAAGCACTCGCGTGTGTATAAAATTGTGGGCAAAGGTTATTTCAACCTAAATGGGTGAAGTCATATATACCCAATGTCTTTGGCTCTGTTCGCTTTGCTGAAAAGCCATGACTGAAAGTATAGTTCGTTGATTTGTTGTGAGAGAAAAATACTGTTCGTTCGTTGAAATGGTACGGCTCATAAGACAAGCGAACAGGGCCAAGTCACCATCACATCATTTGATTCAAGAGATGGTTCCCAATGGATGGGATTTTAAAAAATATCTCGCGCATCCTTTTGGAAAAAATATCCTGTAGAACACCGGGTGTGGCTTTCAGTTTAGATTTTTGAAAAGAAAATGAGGTTTCAATTCCTCATCTATTGTGGCTTTCAGTTAAAATTTTTAAAGGAAAAAAGAGGTTTTCCTCATCTCGGTCTTCGGCCACAGACCATGCATTCCGACATGTCAGATGACTTGCATCACAGTCGGACGCACATATATATGCGCGTGACTCGTGCATTCTTTTTCGAAAGGGAAATAAAGATCCTGTTGAACACCGGGTGAGTGAAGTTGCAACTTGCACTACTAGCATGATCCTGAAAATCGTACCTGGGCTAGGTAGCTCACCCAGGCCGTCGACAACACCTAGGGCTGGATCAACATGCCTGAGGCAGGCCAGGTCAGGTCACGATCGAAACACTGGCTAGTACTTTTACCATCACAAGTCTGAGCATCTTTGCTAGCCCATACGACCCTTTACCAAAAAGAATCCGCTACAAATTCTGGCCAACAAAAACAGACAGGATTTAGAATCGATAATTTTCCCCCCACATTATAGTTTCATTACAATAATATCTAAATCCTCAAAGCTAGAGGCATAAATTTTGATTTCTTAAATCAGATATATACCTAAACTAAGTGAACTAACCAGATGGTATGTACGTTTATCATCGTGATTATCACAACAAAGCCGAACAGTGTGAGAATTGATTGCAACACCAACAGTTAGTGGAGCTGGAACAGTAGTGCCAGCCATCAGAAAATAGCAGCAGTTCCAATAACTGGACTGCCATCTGATTCCCCCAATTCATGAGAGACCACGGCGCATCAATCCCTCCATGCTTGTCAAACATTACAGATAACAGCTGATAATAATCAGACAACAATATAATGTTGCAAGTGATTCACGATTACATATCCCAGTGCCATCAGAAACAACAGAGATGATACAACAGCTGCTTTATATAGTTGTGCTAAGAGATTACAGTGTTCTGACTGTTTGCTCACAATACAAAGAATGTATCAGTCTGCGTATAAATAACAGCATTGCCATATAGTTCGTGTGAACAGTCCCCTCAAACAAATGATAATTTACTCTAAAACAATAAACACCACGTATAAAAAAATGCAAAATTCACAATTTACGCTGCTTGCCGGCACTACAGGCAAGGCAGAAAGGCTCCATGATTTTTTAGTCCGCAGCAGCACCGTCACCGAAGAAGCTAATAAACAGAGGCATAACTTAGATGCAAATCCATCCTCATCTACAACAAAAAAATTCCCATCTAGCCTCCTCAGGTATTTACACGAGGGGGCACAGATCTTGATTGAGCCTCTTCAAATAAGAGTCACGGTCTCGATCAGCAGTTCACACCGCATTGCCCCAAGGCAGCAGCTTTCTGTGTCGGGGAGATGAAAGGATCGATCTTCACCCACAGCAAGGAGAAGATAGACGCGAGGAGGATGGACCAGACGATGACGATTGTTGGTGTGCGGTTCTGCCTGCCCATGAGACCCTTGAGGAAGGGATAGAGATGGAGGATCACCCAGATCGAGAAGAACAGCTTTCCAAAGAGCGGACCCCAGGATTGGTAGCCGCTGTTAATGGCATACGAAATTCCTGCCACCATTCCGACCAGGTTAATGACAAGAACAGTGGTCGGAGGAATGAGCAAACTGGTCCACTTGAACACATATAGCTCAGCAAAGTCACCATCCTCATCAGATGCCTTTGAGGTAACTGTAAAGTTGGTATCAATCCCAGCCAACACTTTCAGCAGACCCTGGAACACCGCGAAGAGATGGGCAGAGGTGCCACCAATAACCCAAAACTGCTCATTTCTCCACCAATCTTCAATGCCAACACCACTCCATCTGAGCTCCAATATACCAGTGGCAAAAATGGAGGCGAAAAGAAGAATGAAGAACATCCCAGCATAATTACTAATCTGCATATCACAAAATGATATGAACATTAGGAAGATGGCAATATGATAATTAATGGAAAGGTCAGCGGAATCGAGCAAAAAAAAATACAGCTCTGCTGATCTAGGTCATATGACAGCACAAAACACTATATGCTTGCATCCATTAACATCATAAGTGAAATAATTCAAAATAATAGACTAACATAGAGTAAGAAAAATGCCAAGGGGAAACAAATACTAGTTATGGCTACTTGTTGTGCACTGGTACTATTTGTTAGTTCAATGCGATAACTGTTATACATGGTAGAGCAGTGATATGACAAATGAGAAATTATGGAGAACAGAATTATACCTAAAAATATTGAACAGAAGAAAGAGAGGATATCTTGTCACTAACCTCAGGGATGATAAATTTATTGGTAAGAAGACAGATAGCAGGAAGCACACAATAGGCGATAAGCGGAATGGATGTGATTGGATAAACAATGGTGTTGATGTAAGCCAGCCTCTCCAAAAGCTTCAATCGCCCATTGTAACCATACCAGATAGGACAATGTCTACTAAGCAGAATTTCCACTGACCCAAGAGCCCAACGGAGCACCTGATTAAGACGATCGGAAAGATTGATTGGTGCAGAACCCTTGAAACAAGGTCGTGGTGGCATGCAGTAGATTGATTGCCATCCTCTTGCATGCATTTTAAACCCAGTCAGAATATCCTCCGTAACTGAACCATAGATCCAGCCAATCTGAAACAACATAAAAAAGGACAATCATAATATGAGTCCTCGAATGGGAAAAAGAGATCCCATATGCCACAATGGTAAGTTAAATAACTCTATGATATGAATCAAAGAGAGCAAAATATGCTTGTCACACTAACCTCTTTTCCCCATTCAGTTTTGTCCTCATACCCACAGCTGATGACATGGATAGCTTCCTTTAGTAGAGAAGCTGGGTTTGTTGAAGGTGGTATGCCACCTTGAGTCATAAAGGTGGATGCAATGAAAATTGGAGACTGACCAAAGCGTTTCTCCAATTTCCTCTGGGAGATAAGCACTGACCTTTCATCCTCATAACCTAATGGGATTCAAAAAGTAAGATAAGCAGGAGCCAGCCAACTTGAGAAGCAAAGGATTGTTTTGCTATTTATGTCCAGAAATCAGACTAAGAGAATCATGTTTGATAATGCAATATAAGCAGTGATTGTTCTCAGATATCGGAACTAAGGACAAAAGTAAGATAAAGAAATGCCTAACAGCAAGAACACACCTTCAATACCCTCTTCGATGTCTTCCATGTTGAAGATGGGAGCTGAAGATTCTGTTCTCTTCATAATACGGCTTTGACTATCCATATAACTCTTGTTCTTTTTCTTCCTTCTACCACAGCAGCTCTTAACAACAATGTTAGGTTCCAGATCAGCTTCAGTCAAAACAGGATCATATCCATACAAAGCCTGCCTATTGAAACAGCATCCTGTTCCCACATAGACTGGACCCTGAATGCCATCTAGACCTTTCATGTTGATCTGCAAAACAAATAACATGTGAGCCATGAATGTTTTGTTGTGATGATTACAAAAGCAACCATCGGTCCATAATACTTACATCAAAGAAAACTATGTTCCGATTAGCATATCGATCGTGCAAGTCAATGCCATCGAATCTTTGTGGAAATTGTACATAACAAGTTTTCCTTCCTAGAGCTGGATCCATCATGAAGCACATTGCTTCTCTAAGAGCTTTGCTGCTATTGAAGTAATGGTCACAATCCACATTGAGAAGATAGGCACCATTTGTCAGCACAGCAGATACACGAATCTGCCCACCAGTGAAAGGGGTATAATTAGCATGGAACAGATGAATAAAGTGCCTGGAGTAGAAGTGAATTCATGGAGAGAAAAGCATACCAGTGCATTCATAGAACCAGCCTTCTTGTGATGCTGAAAGCCTGGTCTCTTTTCACGAGAGACATAGACAAGACGTGGTAACTCATTTCCATCAGTGTCAAGCCCACCGCTGTGCCCCAAGAAAACCTGATTTCACATAGAAAAAGACATAAGAACCAGATTACATCCAAATTTCTAAAGAAGCTTCAGTTGAAGCAATGGGCAGTTGAGCACCTGAATCATGCCAGGATGGTCCCTAGGATTATTCCCAGGCCAAGCAGTTCCATCAGCCATGGTCCACCCCTCTTCAGGCACTTTCTGTGCTTTGGCAACAAGGGCATTGATTCTTATTTTGAATTCTTCATACTCTCTCTGAAAATATGCATATCCAGAGTTCAAATAAGAGAAGTTAGAGCAACGGTGATGTAACCATGAGATAGACGTTTACCTTCATTGCTCGTCTTTCCTTAACAAATGAAGGTTGAATTTTGTCCTTCAGGTAATCTATTTTTTGAGCAAAGTAAAATTCTGGAGCCCTTGGTTCAATATTGTGCTTCTTACAAAAGGGAACCCACTTTCTAGCAAATTCTGCGGTTTCTGAGAGAGACTCAAAAGTCAGCATAGCTGAACCATCATCAGAAACATAGCATGACACTTTGTCAACAGGGTAATCCACAGCAAGAATGGACAAAACAGTGTTGGCTGTGATCAGTGGAGGTTCCTTCAATGGATCCACTGTACTGACGAAGACATCAATGGGAGCCAGCTGTGACGGCTCTCCCTCTCTATCATATCTGGAACATTAGAATTAGGTATATCAACACACAAAATGTCAACACAAAGAGCATTTCAGCAAAAAAAAAACTCAAAGAAACGTGTGCAATGTTGTAGCTTACCTCAATGCAAGCCTGTCAAGATATGTTTCACGGTTGATTGGATACCATTTTGGGAACTGATCTAGAAGCCAAGACAAGGCAAACCAGACCTCACAGATAACAGATACTAGCCACAATCCATAAGCATTATTCACTGGATGGCTGACACGATATTGGAAGAAGAAGCACAGAATGATAAGACGGAGAATGATCACTATCCGGTAAAGGTTGAGCTGGTTTGAGGGAATTGGCACAATACGGCTCAAAGGTAGACGTGCATCATCAACCCTGCGACAGAAAAAGATTACAGAGAACTCAATTTCTTTGAAGCAAAATCTACAATAACTGAATGTGTGCACTATTAGTAAGGGTTAGCTAACGAAGGATAAATAGATCTTGATCTACTCGGAAATGCAAAATTATCTTAGTCATTGATTAACATGAATGGGCAGTTTAATGCCCTTGTGAGTCCTCTTCAGTGTATGCTCATATAACATACCCCCCCACTAGTTCATCCCAAAGCAACACAAGTTCCCAGATACAACGTGAACATATATCATGCAACTGTAAGGAGGTATAATATCATAGGCAAGGGAAGGTGGTAGACATTTGCATATCTTCTCCATTTGAGCCAGTCCCCTCCATGTCTCCTCCTCTAGCCTCTGGATATTTATTAGTCACTTGCATCATATTTTTGTCCTGTTTAACCCTCCAGCTCTCAACTCTTTCCTTCCAGTCAACACTATTAAGCCCATAGGAATTCAAGTCCTTCGAGGGGTCCACAATCCTCACAGGAACTGAAATCATAGTAAAGAAATATTAGTGATCCCAGCTAATATGCAGACAAATTCTCCAAACAAAGCAATTTATGATGTTTGATAGAATACCTGGGACGCTTGGATCAACATAGCTTGATGTTGGACTGCGGATAGAATGACGGTCAGGGGAAGCATCAGGGATCTCTCCAGATATCTGAAGATAAGTATCAGTATGTTAGTTGGCAAGAGCACATATTCATATAGAAATAAGTACAATAACAAAAGTGCAGCAGTGGGCAGTAGCGAACAATGCACCACAGTGTCACTCAGATCAATAAATGAACGTGAATTGACATATATTATACCTGTTGTCCACTTGTCAGGCGTGGAATCCGATGATGTGGCTCATGGCGAGCAGATGAAGACAGATCAGCATCATCTCTTTGCAGTTGCCACTCTGGACCTTTCCCATTGTTGAATTCATTGTCCAGGTCATCAACATCTTCCTCCTCCTCATCACCATGAACTCGAGGGCTACCTGAATTTCATCAAAGAGGAAGTAAGAAGAATTCGTTAACTACTGTTATAGAGAATAAAATAGATTAGAAGGCTGAATCTAGGCTGTCAAATGTCATTATCATAAGGCATATCCACTACGCTGCAAGCCTGCAACCTTTTATTCACGTAAAGTAAGCACGTGTTGTGGACTCCCTCATGCTAACATCATACAAGTCACACACACACACCCAAAGAAGTTGCCAGGAAACCAACCTTTCTGTCTCTTGTATCTAGTCTTGCACTGAGGGCAGCACTGGTTCCCCTCCTCCTTGCGCTCGTACTCATAGCAAGGGCGGCAGACAGGGAAGGCACACTCATTGCAGGCAACAAAGACATCACCAGTGGCTGAAACGCCAACAGTGTCACCACAAATCTGGCACACCTGCCCATTCAAGCGCTCTTCATGGGCTTAGCCTGCATCAGCGAGACAACAACAAAGTCAGCACACATGCAAACAGAATTACACAATTAGAGGACACATCAGTCACCCATGCACTTCACTGGTGACCAACAGACTGAAAAATCAGCCTGCGATCAAGTGTCTACTAGTCTTCAACAAGTCGAGGCTAAGATCAAAATGCCAGGAAGGTAATTTAGAATTTACATAAGATGAACTAATTCAATGGTGTAGTAGTCACAAACAAAGGCACGCTACAGCAGGGCAACGAAGGATCTAATTCACCGTCGGTGCCATGGTAAGGAACTGTTGAGGCACGGGTGGGATCTAAACAATCCGAGGCTGCATTTCACTGGATCTCCGAAACGGTAAAACATGTCCACTACGGCATTATAACTATTGGTGATTTGGCAACTCTTCGAAGAATTCAACCGAGCACGAACAATTCAGAAATCGCCAGGAGGACATGTCTGATCTGGTGACTTACACGGCGCGACGGAAGCATCGCTGATGGGCAGGCCGAAATCTACGAGCAGAGACACGCAGAAGCGACCGCAATTGACGGGCGAACCCCGAGCGTTACACTAGGACTGACACCTCGGCCCAGATCCACCGACAGTCCGACACACGCACGAGCACGGCATGAGCCGCCGCTGGGACCAGAATCTGAAGCAGGCAGCGAGGGCGGCATTGGACGTACCGGGGCGGGCGCGTCGCCGTCGTGCCGGATCATGACGAACTCGTTGCGGTTGTGCGAGCCCGCCACCATCCCCTTGTTGGCCGCCATCTCCGCTCCCTTCCCGCTGCTCCTCCCACCGACACCAATTCACACGCCACCGACACCGACGACGAGGCCGGCGGAGACCGATCGGCCCGTGCGGGCCTCTAGATCCGAGCAGCGGCGGCGGCGGCGGCGGCCACCACCATGCCCCAGATCCCTCCCGCTCCCTCGCTGCAATGCCGCGCAGTGGTGGTGGTGGTGGTGCTGCTGCTGCTGCTTCCGCTTCCTCTCCACACCTTCCTTCCTTCCCCCTTCTTCTATTACATACTCCCCCACTCTCACTCGGTTAGTTTAAGTTGGTGGGAGTCGCCTTCCACCGGCTAGCGCCGGTGGCCGGGGAGCTGCCACACGTAACGGCGGGGAGGAGCACGGGCGATCCGGGCCGTTGGGTCGCGGCACGGAGGGGGCCTGCGCCGTCGGATGCGGAGGGGCGGGAGCGTGCACGTCCACGTCGCGTCGCTCGGGGCGTCGCTGTCCACAGGCTGTCCTCCGCCGCGCACGCTGCGAGTGGGGGCCCGGGTGACCGGCTGCAGCGGGTCGATCTGTCGGCGCCTCGTCGGCGGACCGAATTGCCCTCGTACCGGCCCCTGATTGTTGATTTTTTTAGGGACGAAAAAGGGAGAGGAAATGCCATGCGTGTTCCGTATGAGTTGCGCCCGCGCCCCCTTACCAAAATTTTGCAAAATTTTTCAAGATTTTCCATCACATTGAATCTTTAGACATATGCATAAAGCATTAAATATAAATAAAAAATAAAACTAATTACACAGTTTAGACAAAATTCTCGAGACGAATCTTTTAAGCCTAATTAGACTATGATTGGACACTAATTGTCAAATAATAACGAAAGTGCTATATTACCATTTCTCAAAAAATCTCGCAAACAAGACCTTGGCATCGGCATGATCATGGGCTTGTGATTGGTAGATGCATGCAGAGATCACGGTTGAAATCTCAGGATTACGGTAAGTATACTATGTGTTTGTAACTCATCATTGATGCTAAGTGCACTTCTATGTAGGAGAATAAGCGCGTGTTTAGTTCCCACTCCAAATTTCAAAAAAGTGCTACAGTAGCCATCACATCGAATCTTACGATACGTGCATGGAGTATTAAATGTAGACGAAAAAAACTAATTGCACAGTTTAGTTGGAAATTGCGAGATGAACGTTTTGAGTCTAATTAGTCCATGATTGAACATTAATTGCCAAATAAAAACGAAAAGTGCTACAGTAGCCAAATTCCAACTTTTCCCCCAACTAAACGCGCGCTAATGAATGGAACAGAACTTGTGGTACCTAGAAAATTACCTCTCGAAAATGACTTATCCTTCTTTCAAGTTTAATTGAAGAGCATCACATGTTCTGTTCCCTTCCTCGAACTGATTAAATCTCTTGAGCAAATTGGAAATGCTTGGACTACTAAGGCCCTATTTGATCTAATGTTCTAAAGTTTGGCCGCTAATCTTAAACCGTTTTAGCTCTTGAGACTCAAAATAGAAGGTTTAAGGTGTTATCTAAATTTTAGCCAACCTCACAAAACTTTAGACCATACAAATGAACTAAAGGAGTCTAATTTTAGTCATCAACTTTAGCCAACTAAACTAACTATATAGAATCCAAACGGAGCCTAAATACTCCTAATATACAACACTTTCTTCAACCTTTTGATTTCATCCACCGACACCAGGAAAAAAAAAGATTAATAAAAGAGACAATCCATACGGTTTCTTTTATTTATGTGCATGCATGAACTTTTTATTCCTTTGGCAGTGGTTGCAGGTCATGTCTTGTTAACATTTCATAATCACGTACCTTCTTTTTAAAAACAAAAGGCAGGAGGTTTCGTGTTATGAACAATAAATATATATGTACGCTTCGCACTCCATGCAATGAAACTGTCTCTTTCAGTCTTTCGTATCTGCATCTTCGTCTTGCACCGCAAATATTCAAGACAAACAGGTCGCATTATTTTGATATATATTGCCGTGCTTGCTTTAAACGTCAATGTCTTCTTTATTTGATTCTGATTCAGAAAAGAAATCCAACATTTTCATGTGAAATGCTTGTGCTCTGGACGACGAATTGGAGGATCAACTAAGAGGGATTTGATAATCTGTTTTGTTTCTGCAAATCCTTATAAATTTCAGTAGTAAATAAACATGTTTTACTGTAAACAAGCAAGCCTACTTAGCATTTACTATGTTGCTTAATTTATTTGTGTCAAAAAAAGGGGCAATAAATTTCAGTATAGCAAATAAACATGTTTTACTGCAAACAAGCAACCTTACTTAACATTTAGGAGTATGTTGTGTCAAAACAAAGGGGCACGTGAAGCCAGAAGGGACGACGGGGCTCTGTCCTCCCTCCATTCCGTGTGCAGAGAGCAGCGGGGTGCAGTGCTGTCGCTCAAGAGACAAGAGCATACTTGTATATAAAAATTTGCTGGCGGCTCGTGCTTTGCGTTAAACTTGTCCGGTAATCCGTTCTTGTCCCAATAATGGCGGTTGGGGTGCCGCTTTCCTGGCCGTGGGTGACCTCCTTTTTTATTGTTGCCCTCCTCCGGCTTCTCTCCCTTCCCTCTCTCTTCTCTTTGATTGGGTTTTTGACAACACTCCTCTGTGTTTGTTTGTCGTGTGATAGTCAGTCCTGTCTGTGTGATTGTTACTTGTTCGTTATGGCAGCAGCCAGCAGGCACGTGAAAAGAAAACAGGTTGATGCTACGGATGATCGGACGATCACCGAATCACCCGTTGGTAAGGTTCTCCGCTGAAGTGCGTGTGGACTGTGGAGTGTGGCGTGTCATATGTGGTGCACTGGCACTGAAGGTATGTTGTCACCGACGACTCCGCGCGTGTAGTAGTAGTACCTCCGAGACTCCTCTCTTCCTGTGAGAGTCACCCCTCACCAAATTTGTGTAGCGTGTCCTGGTATCCTACAGCAAATGGACGGCAAAGGTGAAAAATGCATGCCAAGAGTCCACAGCGATAAGCTTAGGACAAGATTTGGTCAAATATTAAAGACTACAAAGACCACTAGCTTACGAATTATTTAGTTTCAAAATATACAAGTTATATGAGTAGAAATGTATTGGAAAAAATACTTTCAAAATCTTATTAATCTAAAATACTTTATGAATATATTAGTCCATCGAACCCATGCTAATATGGTTGTATACCAAATATATTTGTACGGGTGTTGATTATAAGGAGGAGACACTTTTGTTGTAGGGGAGCGAGCTAAAGAACGTGTTGTAAGTTGCAGAGTAGAAATATAGGATTGTGATCTATAGAATCAATTGGCATCTCTCAACCTACGAATTTAAGATAGGCTTGTATGTAAACTTTAGAAAGCTGTGGAATGTCAAATCCAAGCCAGACTAGTTCATTAAATAGATTTTAATTCCTCCAAAATAAAAGTATCCAAACAGTCCTCAAGAGCATCTCCAAGAGTATCCTATTTTTTCCTCCAAAAAACATATAGTTTTGTAACTCCTAAAAAGATATTGGGAGAAAAAAAAGACCATCTCTGAGAGTTTTCAATAATCAACATATAGAAAAATTTTACATCAGAAATCATATACTATTTCTAAATTATCGTAACCAATTTTATATATTCTTCATCTCTCGTACATTTACATCAGGAACCATTTCCTACTTCTTATTCTTTCCCACACCCTTCCACCTTTAGATTGACCGACAGATACGCACCAGAAGCAATATCCGCGCGACCGCAACTACACGTGACGGGGAAGGATTTTCCAAGTGCGTAAATTTTAGGAGCATGGATTATAAGTTGTTGGAGAAAGATTTTTTCTCATCTTACTAAAACCAAGGACTAGGAAAAAAGATATGGTACTCTTGGAGATGCTCTAGGAGAATTTTAAGTATCAGGACTAATTAAAATTGATTCTCTTGGTTTTGTCCAACTTATTCACATTCTAATAAAATACTCATGCAGATACTTTCCTATCTACATTCGATTCTGATAGGCTTTGGTTACAAATTGCCCAATACACTTTTTCATCACATTCGCTACTGTTCACTTTGCATTGCAACCCATGTGCGATAGACTTATTATGTTTAGTTCAATCTCTCTGAATATGCTCACGACGCACAAAGATATTTTACATTCTTACTTTACTTTATTCTAATAGGCTTTAGTTACAATTACCAGGCGCTCTACGAGGCTCAGCCAAACGCCTTCAAGGTCGAAGTGCTAGGACCGCTCTTTCAAGACGTCAGAAATGAGTCGCGCTAGCAAAAGCGGAGGTGCAAGCCCGCTTCCTAGACTGTTTCGCTGCCTTTCCCGGTTCTCTACCATTTGTGCAATATCGAAATTCAAAACTGCATGCTAGGATGGTGCAGCTCATTTGTAGTTCCGTAGACACGAGGATTTATACGATTGTCGCGCTATTTTAGGATTTATACGATTGCCGATTGCATCCCCCCATCTTCTTAGAGCAGCACGGCAATCGTATAAGTTTACTAGTCTCAGAGATGGTTGAGTGCGTGTTCCTCGCTTGAATGCTTTAAAGTTTTTACAATGGAGGTGCAAGAATGGTGGAAGAGGTAGGAGAGCTAAAACTAGGAGATGGACTGCCCGAAGAAAAGCCTCAGGAGCCCTACTACGGTGTGAATGTGTTGAAGATGAAGATGAAGGATGCGCAGGCTGCCCTTATATAAAGTTCGGGGCCAAGGCACATACAAAGAAGAAGGTTTTCCCGACCGAGGGGTCGTGAGCCTGACGGAGGGGCCTAGCTATCTTGGCTTGCAAGTTATGTCGTTTTGTGGTGCACGTCCGGGTGTGGTTGTCGTCATGGTCTTGTGCCCACGTCGCGGTAAGGTGTGGCGTGGTGCTACTGTACCGACCGTGGCAGCACTACTGGCACGTTTGTGGTTCGCCAGCCATCCTGTGCAACGTGGTCTTCGTCGTGATCTTCGTCATCGCCTCCTGATGTTCTAGGGGCGTCATACAGGAGTTGGTGGCCACCCCCAGGTCACCGAGTGTCCGGTTAGCTTGTGGAGTGAGGGACCACGATCCCGAGCCTCGAGGTCGTGGCTCCCGTTGGTTTAGATAGCCTCTAAGTTAAAGCCTCTGTCATGGATCCCATCCCGTGGTGGATAGAATCGTACATGTGTCTTGTTAGACCGTATTTGGATGGTGGGTCGCCGCACTAGCAGCCACCGCTGTGCGGTGTTGTCTTGTGTGTGCTGCGTGGCACAGGGATGGCGTCTGACCGGATCAAGGTGACCGATGTCCCCTCGGTCCTTGCGGGGTCAATGCGGCGTGTCTACTCTTGTCAGAGCGGGCACGCTTGGCTGGGATTGACCTCTCCCCGTTCTAGGGGTCAGGACAATGGAGAGGTCGTGAGTCTCTTGTGCGTTGTGCGGCTAAGGCAGAAGGGAGGGGTCGTGGCTGACTCTGGCCTTGGCATCTAGCCTAGTTCACTTGGCTTAGCTAGGCCTCGATTGTTCAGGCCTTCGCTAGCTGATGTATCTTGGGCCGCTCGGCCTGCTAACAAATCGGTGCCTTGAGACACCCAGAGATCATAACCCCGACAGTAGCCCCCGAGCTTTTTTATGACCACGAAGGGATCGTGAAAGCGCTGAGATGCATGCAGGTCGAGTGCGGGTTCATAGTCATGGCTTGTTCGAGCTTTTGCTCGACCCCTTGGCAGGCTGGTGCGTTTAATACGGTAGGTGGCCGTTATGTTTTGCCTTGTCAGGACGTCCTGATAGCGCGGTACGCGACTACTGAGCCCTAGTGCAGTGGCGCGTCAGCGTGCTGCGTATCGTGGTTCGTGACCTAGGTAGGGCTGAGTGGTCTCATCAACATTGTACCGGTCCTGCCTTTGGGAGGGTCTCGATTTCCCCGACTTCACACGGGAATCTGATATTGGTTGTGACCTCCCATGATTTGCCACGCGGCGCGGGAATCTCTGGTTGTTTGGTCTGCCCTTGGCCTATAGATGGGGGCCTTCCTACCATTTGAACCACTCATTGCCATGACTGTGTATCTGCTTGTGGCCCCTTTGTGAAGCTAGGTTTGAGAGAAAAAAGGAGAGAAATTGGGAGAGAATCGTGAGGTTCTAAGTAAGCGACCCGTAGGGGGTCGCTTGCTTCCGCCCCTTCTAACGACTAGTGCCAGAAGGAGGCTTATGAGCGAGAGGGGATGAGTTGGCGCGGCCCCTAAATTTGTAGCCTTGTGTCCTCCTCACCCTCCGTGGCTTTTTGGCCCAGATGTGCGAGGTGGTCCTGTGGTTTGGATGGTTTTGCCGCCCTGTCCTCATCCTGGTGAGAATGGCATTTTTGGCTTTTCGCCTTGCCTCTTCACCTTCGTAGTTTGCGATGCTGGAAAGGGGTTTGCGAGATGTCCCTTCTCGCCAGGCCTTTCGGTCAACAACAGAGGGGGACATCCCGTAAGCCTCCTTCTAGCATTGGGCCTTAGGAGCTTGCGACCTTTCCACCGTGTTGGTGTCATCAGGATTTCGATGTAGTGCACGACTTGGCCGTACTTGTGATCGCCGACCTTGAACAAGGGATGGTTCTTTGTTCGAAGGTCACGATGTTTAATGAAATATCACAGTGAGCCCCCGAGCTTGCTCGGCCATGGGCACTTAGAGTTCAAGATCATGACTTTCCGAGCGGGTTGCTGATTTATCGCCACTCGAAGCAGTGTGTCGTCAACTGGCCCTAGCTCGAGCGTCTTAGCCTTGAGTGTGCCTTAGCCCGCGTGATCGCATTGTTTCTATTAGTTGTCAAGCTATGACCCTGTCCGCGGTCATTGATTGTGATCACAGGGTGACTCCCCCCGTCCTGGGATCATTGTGCGCCCTTAACTACATGTGGTGGGGTCACTTTTTTAGGGCAGGTATTGCCTTCATAAAGGAAGGTGTCGCCATGAGTGTTTGGTCATTTTGCTCCATCGACCTCTCTCCGGAGGGGTCGATGACTCCTGTTGGTTTGCGAGGTCATGGCACTGGCCGTGGGTCGTGGGCCCATGACACGGGGAGGAGTTTGGTCAGGGCTTGGCCTCGTCCTTTGATGGGATTGCGGGGTCCCTACTCCTTTTTCCCGGTGTTCTTTTTTGACCCCGGGGGGTCATGACGCCTGGTTACTGGCTAGTCTAGTTTTCACCCCACGTGGGGAGAGGCTCATCCACTATAACCACACGGTCAGAGCGGTGCGCCTCGTCGAGGTCAATGGGTAATTTGAGTGGGACCCAATATCCTCTCCAATTGACGTGGAGTTCGGTTGTGCCTCATTGAGAGACGTCCCATAAATCATTGATCATCAAGCCCATCAGTCCCTAACCGCCTCCGCAGTGGCCAAAGGGCAAGATGCCTCCCTCTAGAGGGGGTCAACCCAGGCGACTTCGAAGTGAATGACTTGAGCACAGGAAGAGATGGTCATGAGGCTCCATACCACCAATTAGAGCCATTAGGGCCATCTGATCCTACCCCTATCTCTTGGTGGCCTCGAGCCCTTCTAAGGGCCGGTGAAAGCTCTAGTTTGGTTTTGGTAAATTGATAAAACCGTAAGTGCTAACCTAGTGTCGGGTTCATAAACTCGGGGTCCCTCGAGGACCGGATTCCACGCCAAGGCTCGGCCCAAACAGACAGCACGCAACTCATGGGCCGGCCCAAGAGTCTAAAACAACAGGCCGAAAGGGCAGTCCAATCACCGACCGGAAGGTCTGGCCAAAGAGGGACAGCGCCTGCTCGTCGACTACTTCGGCGCACATCTCCGACCGGAGTGCTCACTTCGGACTCCAGCCGCCTCCAGATGACCTCTCCGATCGGAAGGCCTGGCCCAAACACTACTTCCGACTTCGACCCTGCATCTCCGACCGGGGTTTGTAGAAACCCTACTCACCGCTCTACGACTGGCGCAACAAGAACCAACTGGGGCCATCCGACCAGGGATGCCCGCTCAGAAAGGACCAGGGGACAAGCGAAGAAAGCAAGCCAGGGCGCACAAGTCAAACCACGATACCAGGGACCATACCCTGTACGCCTGTAGGAACAGTACTCTACAACCGCCCTGACACAAATAGTATTGTAGGCGCCGACATTTCCCTCTACAGTATTGTGGGCGCCATTAACTCCTATACGATAAGACCCCCCGCATGCCTCTAGGCATCAATAGTGTTGTGGGTGTCGGGATTTACCGTACTGGGTGAACGTGGTGAAACTTCTCGCATGTCTCTAGGCATCAGCAGTATTTACAGGTACCGACATCTGCCGTTCCTAAAGAAGGCAATGCAACCACCCATATGCATCTGACATTCTACAGTGACATCAACAGTGTTGTGGGCGCCTACCATTATCTTGTACTCGCCGGCATGGGCAACAAGGCTAGAAGCAAACATAGTCTCCCCCTCTCACTTGTAAGGCTATCCCCTTCATCTATAAAAGGGGACGTGCCCCCTCCAACATAACTCAGTTCTCTTCGGTGGATTCAAGGTCATACAAGCCATTCTAGATTCATTAGATCAGCCAAGTTTATTAGTTCACAACCACAGAACTGCCAGATTCAAACCTCAAGCACACACTTGAACACTTAGCTCATAGCGTAGCTCCTATCGCTCTCGGCCCTTCCGACCGGAGCCGACCGGACCTCTTGTACACCCCATCTTTCTCCTTCTCGTTTGTAACCCCACTGCAGACTTCGAGCACCTGGGCTCAGGAATAAAGTCACTAACTGACTCAAATTGGACGTAGGGCACATTGCCTGAACCAGTATAAACCCTGTGTCATTGAGTGCTAGGCCACCTCCGACCATAACGTACGACAAAACTACAAATATTCACTAGTTGATCACTTTCTGCACTAACAGTTGGCGCCGTCCATGGGGAAGACGATGTACGTTCAACACTTTTTTGTCATCGGATGGCCCACTTTTCTGCCACCCTCGCTGTGGCGGGTACGGGTGATATAATTCACTTCGGCTTGCTAGAGTTTTCCGCACTCTCACCTATTGGGATGTGGGCTCCTCCCGTCTTCGAGCCATCCCAGGCCTTCCTCTTTGGAAGCCCAAACTTCATCGCCGACCGGCTCGGCGTACTACACCTCCGCGAGGAGGCTCGCATCCCGGCACCCGTCGGAGGGGCGCCCTCCATCAACTCCAGAACGCACGACTTCGACGACGCGGCATCTGCGCTTCTTTCCGAGAAAACTCTCTGCTCAAACCCCGCTGTAAGTAATATACATACTATTATTTACTCTTTATTTACTATCTCCCACCGATCATCCGGAGGGACTGTATCGCCCATGCCACAAACACCGTATGATTGGTTCCCCTATGGCCTCGCATCCTCCGCGGATGCGTACACTCGGGGGCTCCGGAGGATGCTGGCGCCATCCCCCCTTGCATCCGAATTCATGGGAATGGTAGGCTACGCTCCTGTCGCTTTCCACAAACTCCCGGATGATGAGGGCGATGGGAACAATCTCCCACAATTCACTTGGGCTGGCCAGAACATCGCTGCTGCGGCAATACTTCTGTGGGGCGTTCCTGAGCCCATCGACCCCCAGGAGCGGGCAGTCTACCGAAACCTCTGGGTTCTAGTAGAAGCCACCGTCGTTCAATAGGCGGAAAGCTCCGCGTCGTGACTCCGACTCGTGCCCTCTCTCTCGACCAGGGGACGGGGACGCGCCAGACGGATCGATCCATTCGCTCGCCGCTACAGCCGTCAGGCGTGGCTCGGGGGGCGGCAGCCGCGCCACGTTCCGACCCGGCGCCTGCTCCACACCGACCACCGGTACACGAGTGGCCTGATCTGCACTAGGACGCTTGTAGCATCGTCAGCAACCAGCATCGGGCCCGACATGATGATGATGTCCACCGTATGGCGGCAGGCGACACGAATCCCGGCCGAACCATCGAGGGGAGCGGTGAAACGCGCTCCAGGCACGATCGCTGGCCAGACGACCGGAGCCCCAGCCCTAAGGGCCTAGGACCACGGACCTTCAGCCGGCGTATCTGGAGAGCACCGTTCCCGCAGCGTTTCCAACCACCCGCCAACATCACCAAATACACCGAGGAGATAAACCCAGGCATTTGGCTCAAAGACTTCCGGCTCGCCTATCGGCCTGGAGGAGTGGATGATGACTATTTCATCATTCAGTATCTTCCCATTTGCGTGGGGAACATGTTCGGGCATGGCTTGAGTTCCCCCCGCATGACAGCTTCCGTGACTAGGCGGACCTCAAGAGGGTCTTCGTCTGAAATTTCCAGGGGACGTATGTCCGCCCTGGAAACTCCTAGGACCTCAAGAGCTGCCAGTAGGAGCCCAGCGAGTCCCTGTGGGATTACATCCGTAGGTTCTCCCAATGATGTAACTCCCTCCCTGATGTCATTGACGTAGACGTGATCAGCGCATTCCTCTCTGGGATGAACTGCGAGTCCCTGATCCACAAGCTTGGCTGCCTGAAACCCCGTAACCACGCCTTTGATGAGGAGGTGGTCGGAGCAGTCTTCAGTGGAGGCCGGGACAAAGGCAAGGCCAAACGCATGGACCAAGACGAGGGCCCCTCCACATAGAGGGGCAAGAAGAACAAAAAGGATCGACGCCGATTGGACAACACCACGATGGTCGCCGCGGCTGATCGCACGGGCAAGCAGCCCCAACAGGGGCTGCCTGACCACTTCAACAAACTCATGGATAGTCCGTGCACCAACCACGCCTACCCCGTCAAACACCTCTATAAGGACTACGAGCTCCTCAAACGTTTCCTCCGATAGGCCGAAGGAGGGAGATGACAAAGAGGTGACAGCCAAGGAAGGAGGCATGGCAGGCAAGGAAGGAGACAGTTTCCTCGATGTTGACGAATGCATCATGATCTTCGGTGGATCCAACGCCATCTGGTCCATGCGACAACACAAGGTCCGCTATAGAGAGGCATGCACCGCCGAGACGGCCATCCCCTCCTTCCTTAGCTGGTCGGAATCTCCGATCACCTTCGATCAGAGGGACCATCCCTCCCACGTCACAAGACCGGGATGCTACCCGCTCATCGTCGACCCCATCGTCTGCAAGAAGCGCCTTACCAAGGTACTGATGGACGGAGGCAGCAGCCTCAACATCCTATACATCGACACCCTCGATGCCATGCGCATCCCCCGATCGGAGCTCCGCCTGGCGGGCTCCCACTTCAACGGGGTAATCCTAGGAGCACAGGCATACCTGCTTGGACAGATCGATCTACCCGTCTGTAGCACCTGGTTTTAAAGACAAAACTAGATACACACTATATGTGAGCCCAGGAAGTCAAATATCACATATAGCCATAAGGGTAATATCAAGAGACAATACTTATTACATAACGTATTAGTAAAAGAAATATAACCTCAGAGTATAGACAGTGGAAAGTCAACTTTGATCTTCAGGCGAAGACTCCAAATCCATAGGGACGACTGACTGGTTGACCACAAGCCTAACTCCTCCAAACCAGCAATCTGGTACCCATCCGGGATTTTTATTCAATGTATAGAAAAGTAAAGCAAGCGTAAGTACATGTCGTACTCAGCAACATAACATGGGGTTCATGAGGCTCAAAAGGCTAGCACTGGTTTAACTGTGATTAACCTTTGTTTAGCATAATTTTAGCAATTGGTTGACAACAAGTTTATCCATAAGCCCATAAACACATGATCAGGTAAACATAAATAATGTATAGCATAAACAATTAATCATTAGTACCATTATCCATTAGTGATCATCTCTATTCCATAAGGGTCCAAGGCCGCTCGTGACCATGAGCATGGCTGTTATAACAGTTTTACACTCTGTAGAGGTTGTACACTTTCACTGTGAGTCGTGATTTACCCTTTCGCCCGAGGTAGCTAATCTCTTGACCCACTTCCAAGGAAGGTCGGCAGGGTTCACTATGAAGCCTTTCAAAGGTTCGTCTAACAAGTTAGGACTGCTAGGCGTATGTGGCCCTTCTCCAGGAGTGGCACGCGTGGGCACGTAGCACGGTACACGCATCCTAGCAGGAAAGGAAACATACCCTCTTGCACCATAAAGGTAACCACTAACAAGCTAGAAAAGGTCCTCGTACTGAGCTAAAGCTAGAGCCATATAGCCCTCACTATTGTACTGTAAGTCCTAGATCATCGCTTACAGATAAGTCCTTAGGGAGAGAAATCTGAAGCATTTAAAAAGTAGCTAAACACTCTAGCCCCCTGTTTCCATGTTACTAAAAAGTCATGTTTTAATGTTTATTGCATATACCATTAGTCAAGTTACAAGATCATGGTTTTGATTAAGCACTAGCAAAAACTACCCAATGCAATATCCCAAAGGTATCAAGGTACAAGATATCAAATATCTAGAATATCCTTATTGGCAACAAGGTAGACACATGCAATATGAATTAAGTGATTAAAGGTGAATAGGTAACAAGGATGGTCCCATGCTATACTTGCCTAATCATTAATCAAGATATTATTAATCAAGATATGATTTAAACCATGATTTTTCAGAAATAACAATATAGTAAACACTATTACTAACGTGTAGATCTCGTCGCTACGAATCTAACGCAACTTGAACGGACTATTTTGGAGTTAAAATGAATAAGTTATGATTTAAACAAGTTTTCCTTTAGTTAAATAATAAATTAAATCTACCCATGAATTTGAAATATTGGAAATAGGTCTAACAGTTGTATAAACTTGTAGAAAACGTAAATACGATCCTAACGCAATTCGTACGGGTCAAATCGGACTTAAAACACAAAAGTTATAGCCTAAATAAATTGAATGGCAAAACTGTAAATAACTAAAAACGTATTTTTGGAACCAACCGAGCAAAATACGCTTTTAGAAGAAGAAAGCGTAAACTGAGAAATGCGTAATGGACTGCGGGTTCTATTTTGAAGAAACCGAGGGGCTCTTATGAAAATTAGCCACGCGAAGGGGTATCGGTGATTCTAGACCGTCGGATCATGATCGAACGGAGGTGATTTGATCGCGAGGAAGGAGAGAGCCAGCCGGCGGCTACAGTGCCCGGCACAGCGGCCAGCCATGGGCGACGGTGGAAAGCTCACCGGTGTCCACAGTTCCAACGATTCCAGCCATCCCGAGACAATCCAAGGGCACATATGCGTAGCGCGGGGTCCTACGAACTCCACGGGAGGCGAGACTAGGACGGGGATCACACCGGAGTGGCGGTCCCACGGCGGTGCCATGAACGGCGGCTCGGATGCTTGCGGATGCAGCGTTCTAGCGCACTAATCGATGAACAGAGGGCATTGGGAGGACGAGTAGCTCACCGTGATTCGGATTAATGTGGTCGTGGCGTCCGGGAAGTCTCCAAGGCGGGTCATCGACGGCGGCGGCGGCTGGAGGAACGACGATGACGCGGTGAGGGAAAATCCAAGCAAAACAAAACCGAAATCAAGAAGGGCAGGCACCTACGGCTGCGTCGGGTCATGGTGGAGCTCCGAGGCGCGTTGGCGTCGTTGATGAGGCACCGGAGCAGCGGGGCTACGGCGGTAGTGGTGAGCTTCGACAGGCAAATGGAGAAAAGAGAGAAGAAGGGGGGTCGAGCTTGGGTTTTAAAGGCCAGGCGGGGCGTGGTAGATGGAAGGGGCATGGCGCTCGGGCAGAATTGGGCGCTTTCCATGTAGGCGCCGGCGCGGCGGCTTGCCGAGCATGGCAGCGCCATCGACGGGAGCAAGAAAGGAAAGGAGACAGGGGAAAGAAGGAAGGGGAAGAAGAAGGGAGCGGTGCTGGTTGACGGGCTGGACCTGCGGGGCAGTGAGGGAGAAGGGGGCGGCGTGCGGGTGCGGTGAAAGCCGAGCAGGCCGGTGCGGAGTAGCAGGCACGCGGTGCGGAGGCCGAGCAGCGAGCTGGGCCGCCGAGCAGGCCGCACGAAGTGGGCTGGCGCGCTGGAAAAGGAGAGGGGAGGGGGAGTGCGGCTGGGCCGCCGGGCAGGCCAAGCCAGGAAGAGAAGGAGAAAAGAGGGTCGGGCCGGGAGAAAAGAAGGGTGGGCCTTCGGGCCAAATGAGAGAGGGGAGGTTTTCTTCTTTTTATTTTTTTCCAAATCCTTTTTCTACTTTGAGTTTCCAAATCCAAGCCAAATTCTATGTAAATCATATCAAATCCGAATATGTTTTCAACATACTTTTCATCTCAAATATAAATGAGAAATTTTGGTAAGTTTTCAAAAATAAATTTTACCATTTTTTTAAATCCTCTTATTTTCAAATTTTCTTTTCTTTTATTTCAAAGCCATTTTTAATTTCATTTCAAAAGCATTTTAACCATTTTGACTTTTCAATTAAAACCACTCAACCAATAAAATCAAATGCAATGGCATGTATGCTCAACATGTTGATACCTTATGATGTATTTTAATTTAATGAAAATTTTTATTTTCCTATATTTCATGCGCAGAAAAATTCCAACTTAAATCATTTTAACTCTATTTCAAAAGAGATAAATTTTAGGGTGTTACACCGTCATGTTCGGCAGCCGAGCCAACTTCCGCTCGGAGGTCCTCACCTTCGAGGTGGTGGACTTCCCAGGGTCCTACCATGCCATCTTGGGGCGGCCATGCTACGCAAGATTCATGGCAATCCCCAACTACACCTACCTCAAGCTGAAGATGCTGGGACCGAACGACGTCATCACCGTGAGTAGCGCCTTTTCGCACACCTTCGCGTGCGACCGCGAGCACTACGAGCTCGCCACTGCGGTCGTCAACTCGTCCGAGCTCCCGCAGCTCGGGGAATCATCGGCCCCAATAGTCCCAGACTGCAACAAACCAACCTCCTCGGCGGCCTTCTGTCCGCTCGAGGAAACCAAGGCGGTCGGAATCGACCCCACCAACCCAACCAAGACAATTTGGATCGGGACCTAGCTCCTGGCCAAATAGGAATGCGAGCTCGTCGACTTCCTGTGCAACAATCGCGATGTCTTCGCATGGCAGCCTTCTGACATGGCGGCCATACCACGGGAGGTCACCGAGCACGCACTGCACCTTATCTCGAGCTCGAAGCCCGCCAAGCAGCGCCTGCGTCGTTTCGACGACGAGAGGCGTAGGGCCATAGGCAAAGAGATCGCCAAACTCCTGATAGCCAGATTCATCAGAGAGGTATTCTACTCCGACTGGCTTGCCAATCCTGTTCTTGTTAAAAAGAAGACCGGGAAGTGGAGAATGTGCGTTGATTACACTGGCCTCAACAAGGCGTGTCCAAAGGATCACTTTCCTCTACCGCGCGTAGACCAGATAGTCGACTCCACCTCGGGTTGTGAGATCCTCTCCTTTCTAGATGCCTACTTAGGCTATCACCAGATCACGATGAAAGAGTCTGATCAGCTCGCAACCTCGTTCATCACCCAGTACGGTTCGTACTGCTACATAACCATGCCATTCGGCTTGAAGAACGCTGGTGCTACCTACCAGAGGTGCATGCAGCAATGCTTCGCAGACCAAATTGACCCGCTCGATCAGCCTGACTAAACCGAGCGGCCAAGGCCAACGATCGCCGTCTATGTTGATGACATAGTGGTCAAGACAGCTCAAGCCTGTGATCTGATCGCAAACTTGGCCGCAACATTCATGAACCTTCGAAGGTTCAACATCAGGCTGAATCCCAAAAAATGTGTTTTTGGGGTCCCGAAGGGGAAGCTGCAAGGATACATCGTGTCCGAGCGCGGCATCGAGGCCAACCCCCAAAAAAATCATGGTCATCTCCAACATGGGCCCCGTACGCAACGTCAAGGGCGTGCAAAGGCTCACCGGCTGTCTAGCTGCCCTAAGTCGATTCATCTCTCGGCTCGGCGAACGGGGGATACCACTCTACAAGCTCCTCAAAAAGACAAACACTTTTGTCTAGACTGAGGAAGCCCAGCAGGCCCTAGAGAGCCTCAAAGCGTCCCTGACGTCAGCCCCGATCCTCATCGCTCTCGAACAAGGGGAACCCCTTCTCCTCTACATTGCGGGCAGCAACCATGTGGTAAGCGCCGCGCTGGTCATCGAAAGGGAGGAGCCGGGACACCAACTCAAGGTCTAGTGGCCCATATACTTCATCGGCGAAGTACTCACCAACCCCAAGGTGATTGTGAGGGGTTCTTGACCTTTCCCCGGCGGAGAGCCAAAAGGTACTCTAGTAAATTGCTCATGGCTTATGTGATCCTCATCTTGTGTTGGTTGTGCGGCACCCTATTGAGGGTTTGGCGTGTGATGCCAATTAGCGCGTGAAACTCCAAGTGAGTGAATCGCCACAACGGGGACTAGCTTGCTGGCAAGCAAGTGAACCTCGGAGGAAAAATCATTGTCTTGATTGTCACGGCGGTATACCTCTCTACCACTCTCTTGGATTTCATTATACATTCACTTGGATAGAGCTAATGGTAGTTAAGACTAGACTGTGTATCATTTAATTGTATTACTCTCACTAGGTTGATCACCTAGGTGTATATTAGTGACATAGCTTTATTGTGATATACTAGAGATCATAGAAAATAGAATTGGGTAGGTGGCTTGCAACCCCAAGTATAGTGCTAACGCAAAATTCACTTCGCCATCTTGTTAACTAATCGTTTGTCTTAGTGTTGTTGTAGAAATTTTTAATAGGCTATTCACCCCCCTAGCCATTAGGACCTTTCAATTGGTATCAGAGCTGTGGTCACCATAATTTGAGGCTTAACAACCTTCGGTGTCAAAATGGCTCAAATCAACAACGCCAAGAAGCCACCCCAATTTGATGGCATAAATTATCCATATTGGAAGTCAAAGATGATCACACATATCAAGTCAATCAACAGAAGGGTGTGGAAAGTGGTAGAAACCAAAATTGAGATTGCCGATCCGAAGAATCCCACCGTGGCCGAAGAAGTGCTTCTCCAAAACAATGACATTGCTCTAAGTGCCATTCATGATGCAATTGATGAGAGAACATTTGAGCAAATCAAGAACATTGAGATGGCTCATGAGGTATGGAAGAAGTTGGAAGAATCATTCGAGGGCACCAAGGCAATGAAGGGTGCAAAGGCATACATTCTTAAGGAGAAATTTGCTAGCTTCAAGATGAAGGAAGATGAGAGTGTGCTGGACATGTTCCATCAGATGGAAGTGCTTGTGAATAATATCAAAGCACTTGGTGAGAAGGTGGAGGACAAGGACTTCTCTCATAAGTTCTTGAAATGCTTACCCATAAGATTTGGCATGTTGGTCACCTTGCTAGTGAGGACCGTTTTGGACACAATGACACCAAACCAAATCTTGGGAGATATCATGGCTGATGATGCTTATAGAGATGATGATGAGAAGGAAGAAAAGAGGGAGAAGAAGGATGACAAAAACAAGATTGTGGCATTCAAGGCCACATCATCCAAGTGCAAAGCAAAGCAAGAATCATCAAGTGAAGATGAAGACTTGAGCTTTGATGAGATGGATGATGAGAAGATGGCTCTCTTTGTCAAGAGATTTGGCAAGTTCATGATGAAGAAGGGCTACCATGCTAGAAGAAAAAAGTCTTCATCCAAGAATAAGAAAGAGTCAAGAAGGTGCTTCAATAGCAGAAGCAAAGATCATCTTGTTCTCCAATGCCCATACAATAGTGACAATGACGATGACAAGAAGAACAAGAGGAAGGACAAGAAGGAAAAGAAAGAGAAGAAGGACAAGATGACCTTCAAGAAGAAGAAGAAGGGTGGTTCATATGTGGCCACTTGGGATAGTGATGCTTTCTCAAGTGATGATGATAGTGATGATGACAAGACCACCAAGAAGAAGGCACTTGTAAGCATTGCTATCAATGAGAAGCCTTCTCTCTTTGACACTCCATCATGCTTCATGGCTAAGGCCACTAAGGTACAAACTTGTGATGATGGAAGTGATGAGGAACATGATAATGAAAATGAAAATGAAAATAAAAGTGATAGTGATGATGGTGAACCAACTAAGGATGAACTACTTAACATGCTAGTTGATGCTAAAGAACACTTTGACATTAAGAGAAGGGAATGCAAAAGCTTGTGTAAGGAACTAAAAGCCCTTAAGCAAGCCTTTGATGAGCTCAATGCATCTCATGAGAGGCTAGAGGAAGCCCATGAGAAGCTTGGCAAGGCTCACAAGAAGCTTGAAAAAGCTCATTCCTCTTTGCATGATGATCAAAATAAGAAGAAGTATGTTGACACATGTAATGTAGGCTTAACTTGTGACTTAATTGATGAATCATTATATAAGCCTATCATTATTGCTCCCACTAACCCTTCTTGTAGCACTTCTACTTCCACCTTATCTAGTAGTGCTGGTTTCACTTGTGATGCCTCACTAATGGTTGAGAATGAGACCCTCAAGAAGGAGATCAATGAGCTCACTCACACCTTGGCTAAGGCCTATGGTGGTGAGGACCGCTTGCTTATGTGCTTGGGTAGCCAAAGAACTTCTCTCTATAAAGAGGGATTGAGCTATACCCCCAAGAAAGGCAAGGCGGTCTTTGCTCCTGACAAGACTAGTTTTGTGAAGAACAATGATTGGTTTTGCACTAGTTGCAAGCAAGTTGGTCATAAAGAGCATGAATGCAAGAACAAGAGCAAAAATGCTAATGTATCCTCAATTAAGATTAATTCTTTCTATGTGCTTACCAAGGGTGCAAATGGTGTAAATGCTAAGTTTATTGGTACACCATGGATGGGCTCAAAGAAGAAAGCCATTTGGGTGCCAAAGAGCTTGGTCACTAACCTTCAAGGACCCAAGCAAGTTTGGGTACCTAAAAAAATTGATCTTCTTTTGTAGGTCAATTATAAAGCCGGAGGAAGGCATTGGATTCTTGATAGTGGGTGCACTCAACACATGACCGGTGATGCAAGAATGTTCAACTCAATCAAGACCAATGGCAATGATGGTTATGATAGTATCACATTTGGTGACAATGGTCAAGGCAAGGTCAAAGGGCTTGGTAAGATTGCAATATTCAATGATATGAGCATATCTAATGTGTTGCTAGTAGAGAGCTTGAACTTCAATTTGCTATCCATGGCTCAATTGTGTGATCTTAGATTCAAATGCATATTTGGGGTAGATGATGTAGAAATCATAAGTATAGATAGTTCTAATTTGATCTTCAAAGGCTTTAGATATGAAAATCTATACTTGGTTGATTTCAATGCTAGTGAAGCTCAATTATCTACATGTTTGTTCACTAAGTCAAGCATGGGTTGGTTATGGCATAGAAGGCTTGGTCATGTTGGAATGAAACAATTAAATAGATTGGTCAAGAATGACTTGGTTAAAGGCTTGAAAGATGTAGTGTTTGAAAAAAATAAGCTTTGTAGCTCTTGTCAAGCCAAAAAACAAGTTGGAAACACCCATCCTAAGAAAAGCATGATGATCACTAGTAAAGCATTTGAGTTATTACACATGGACTTATTTGGGCCAACTCAATACACTAGCATTGGTGGCAATAAATATGACTTTGTGATAGTGGATGATTACACTAAATACACATGGGTATTCTTTCTAGTAGACAAAAGTGATGTATTTGAAACATTCAAACCATTTATCAAGGGCATTCACAATGAGTTTGAAACAACCATCAAGAGAGTTAGAAGTGACAATAGTAGTGAGTTCAAGAACACTAGAATTGATGAGCTATGTGATGAATTTGGAATTAGACATCAATTCTCGGCCAAGTACACTCCACAATCAAATGGACTTGTTGAGAGGAAAAATAGAACACTTATTGATATGGGAAGGTCTATGCTTAGTGAGTACAATGTGAGTCAATCTTTTTAGGCCAAAGCTATCAACACGGCTTGCCATTGTAGCAACCGCCTCTATTGTCACCCATTAAAAGAGAAGATACCATATGAGCTCTTGAATGGTAGAAAGCCCAACATTGCATATTTTCGTGTCTTTGGATGCAAATGCTATATCTTGAAGAAAGGCACTAGATTGAGCAAGTTTGACAAGAAATGTGATGAAGGATTCCTACTTGGATACTCAACTACTAGCAAAGCATATAGAGTTTGAAATTTGGATAGTGGTACTCTTGAGGAAGTTCATGATGTTGAATTTGATGAAACCAATGGTTCACAAGAAGAGAATGAGAACTTGGAAGATGTTAGAGGCATTCAACTTTCAAATGCCATGAAAAACATAGATATTGGTGAATTGAGGCCTAGGCAAGTGAATGATGATGAAGATGATCAAGTGCAAGTGCTCTCTAACTCAAATGTGCAAGATGATACAAATCAAGCTAGTACAAGTGGCTCTCATGATAATGAACAAGATCAAGTGGCTAGTGCATCATCTCAACCAAATGATCAAGCAAGTGCAGGCAATCAAGTTTCAATACTCCAACCAACAAATATTGCAAGGGATCATCCATTGGACACTATTATTGGTGATATTTCAAATGGTGTACAAACTAGATTAAGATTGGCCTCATTTTGTGAGCATTTCTCATTTGTGTCATCCATTGAACCAAAGAAGATAGATGAAGCATTGAAGGATGTTGATTGGGTGAATGCTATGCATGAAGAATTGAATAACTTCACAAGAAATCAAGTATGAGAATTAGTAGAGAGACCAAAGGGACACAATGTGATTAGAACCAAATGAGATTTTAGAAACAAGCAAGATCAAGATGGGATAGTAGTAAGGAACAAAGCAAGATTGGTAGCACAACACTATACACAAATTGAAGGTCTTGACTTTGGAGAAACATATGCCCCAGTTGCTAGATTGGAAGCAATTAGAATCTTGATAGCCTATGCTTATGCCCACAACATCAAACTCTATCAAATGGATGTCAAGAGTGCATTTCTCAATGGTTACATAAATGAAGAAGTATATGTTGAGCAACCTCTCGGTTTTGAAGATGACGAGAAACCCGACCATGTGTACAAGTTGAAGAAGGCATTGTATGGCTTGAAGCAAGCACCTAGAGCATGGTATGAGAGATTGAGGGACTTCCTACTCTCTAAAGGGTTCATGATGGGCAAGGTTGATACCAGTATTTTCATCAAGAAGATTGAAGAAGACTTATTTGTGTTACAAATCTATGTTGATGACATCATATTTGGATCAACCAATCAAGACTTTTGTGAAAATTTTGGAAAAATGATGGCTAATGAGTTTGAGATGTCCATGATTGGAGAGTTAAGTTACTTCCTTGGTCTTCAAATCAAGCAATTGAAGAATGGTACATTTGTGAGTCAAGGCAAGTATATCAAGGACATGATCAACAAGTTTGGCATGAGTGATAGCAAAGCCATTAGTACACCAATGGGAACAAATGACAACTTGGATAGTGATGCAAATGGCAAAATGGTGGATCAAAAATTGTATCGATCTATGATTAGAAGCCTACTCTATGTGACCGCATCAAGGCCAGATATCATGTTTAGTGTATGCATGTGTGCAAGAATTCAAGCCTCACCAAGAGAAAGTCATTTGAAGGCTACAAAGAGAATATTGAGGTACTTGAAGCATACACAAAATGTTGGTTTGTGGTATCCCAAAGGAGCAAAGTTTGAGCTAGTTGGTTACTCTGACTCGGATTATGCGGGATGCAAGGTTGAAAGGAAGAGCACATCAGGCACATGTCAATTGTTGGGAAGATCACTTTTTCATAGTCATCAAAGAAGCAAAATAGTATTGCATTATCAACCGCCGAAGATGAATACATATCCGCCGGTAGTTGTTATGCACAAATACTTTGGATGAAGGCCACCTTGAATGACTTCGGAATCAAGTTCAAGAAAGTGCCATTGCTATGTGACAATGAGAGTGCAATCAAGTTAACCAACAACCCGGTTCAACATACAAGAACAAAACACATTGATGTCCGTCATCATTTCATAAGAGATAACCAACAAAAAGGGGACACTTGCATTGAGAGTGTAGGCACCGAAGATCAACTTGCTGATATATTCACCAAGCCATTAGATGAGAAAAGGTTTTGTAAGCTAAGGAATGAGTTGAACATATTGGATTTCTCAAATATGTGTTGATGCACCCCCCACTTATATGACATGCCTCTCATTCGAGCAAACCAAGGTAAAAGTTGATTGGCATGGCATACATCCTTGCTAAGGACATGTTTTGTGCATCTAGACATCTTTAACAATTAATAGGCTCATTCATGAAAACCAAATGAATTTAATGATTGTATGGTACCACTATTGCTTCTATGCTTAATTTGGTCTAGTGGTAGCATATGACATGTTTGTGGGCTTGTAAACCTAGTGTTTGATCTAGAAAATGAACTATAAGTGTTTAACTCAACATGGTACAAGATAACCCTTATTTGAAGGTGTGAAGAAGCTTGTCCTTGGATCAAATGAAGTTAAATATCTTTGTCAAATGAGCTAGATTGGACCAAATTTGGGAAAATAATCCTCACCCCATTGATTGACATTGATAATCTCAACCTATCTATAATTTAAGCCTTTGTGGTCATTGATGACAAAGGGGGGGAAAACAAAGATATAAGTGATAGTGGGAGAGATAAAAAGGGAGATATAAGTGATAGGGGGAGAAATAAAAAGGGAAGAAATAGTGAAAATTGACATAGGAGGAGAGATATGACAAAGAAACAGATCAATTAAAATTTTGAGCACACAAGTAGGGAGAGCAAGCTCATAAACTTGGTGGATGCATTTGAATGTGCATTTCATATGTTTGCTTGCATGGCACAAGTTTTAAATTTCAAATATCCATGCTTTTGTGGTGTATGCTAGTTGTAGGTTGAATGATGAAATGAAAAATTAGCATGCATAGGTTAAGTAACTAGACTCATGCTCATATTATGAAAACTAGACCCTTGCTTCTAATGTTGATCTCATGGGGTATTCTAATCTTTATGTATGTCTAGTTACTCATGGTGCTAAGGATGGTATATTGGTGCACTCCGATTGGTATCACGCTTCAAAGGTCCATCTTGTATACCTCAACATCATTTGGTAGACATTGTCTCCTATATTTCCTATCTAAGCATATGTGCAAGCTACAATCCAAACTCTTAGCACATATGTAGGGGGAGCAATTGCTACCATTTGGGATTCATGAAACTTGTCCATATCCTTTTACACATGGTAAATATGCTTGGGCAAGCAACATGGATTCAAATAAATTTCAATTCATATCTTTGTGAAAGGGTTGTCATCAATTACCAAAAAGGAGGAGATTGAAAGCTCTAGTTTGGTTTTGGTAAATTGATGAAACCCTAAGTGCTAACCTAGTTTATCAAAGTGATTATGAGACAGGTAGCACTACTCTAAGTGGTGAAGCAAATAAAGCTCATGGCTTGATGATGGTGATGGCGTGGTGATGATCAAATGCTTGAACTTGGAAAATAAGAAAGAAAAACAAAAAGCTCAAGGTAAAGGTGAAATTGATAGGAGCTTTTTGGTTTAGTGATCGAGACACTTAGAGAGTGTGATCACATTTAGGATCGATAGCCATACTATTAAGAGGGGTGAAACTCGTATTGAAATGCGGTGATCAAAGTGCCACAAGATGTTCTAACTCATTGCATATGCATTTAGGATCTAGTGGAGTGCTAACACCCTTGAAAACATTTGTGAAAATATGCTAACACATGTGCACAAGGTGATACACTTGGTGGTTGGCATATTTGATCAAGAGTGGTGAAGTTACGGGTCAAAAGAAGCTATTTCGTATTGACCGGACTCTGCCTTGGGTAGTGACCGGGCTCTGACCCTGCGTCCGGTTAGTGGCACGCAGTGAAGGCTGCCCTTGGTCCCTTGACCAGACGCTGAAGAGAAAGAGGGACCGGACACGCAGGGGGTGCGTCCGGTCACCTAGTGACATGCTGACGCAAGCAACAGGGGGAGGCTGAGTTGACCGAACGCTGGCCTAGGTCTGGTCATGAGCCACCGGACGCGTCCGGTCATGAAAAACCATCTCTAGAACCTTACTGGAAACGATCGGACTCCAGTGATGGAGCGTCCGATCACTTTGAGCAGCGCGTCCGATCGCAACTTAACATGTGGCGTGAAGTAGACTAGCCGTTGAGATCGGGTGCTCAGCATTTGAAGCTGATGACACATGGCGATCATCAGGCAACTAGACGCAGGGTCCAGCGTCCGGCCAACCTGACTGGCGCGTCCGGTCACCCTGAGTTGGGCTGTAGTGATAGCCTAACGGCTCTATTTCATTAGGGGCTCTATTTAAAGGCATATGGCTAGCTCTAGCTCACTCTCTTGGCCATTTGCATTGACATAGCAACCTTGTGGGCTTAGCCAAAGCCCTCCCACTCATCTCCATTATTGATTCATCATCTTTGTGAGATTGGGAGTGAATCCAAGTGCATTGCTTGAGTGTTTGCATCTAGAGGCACTTATTGTTCGTGTTTCGCTGCAGGATTCGCTTATTACTCTTGGTGGTTGCCGCCACCTAGACGGCTTGGAGCAGCAAGGATCATCGAGCGGAGGTTGGTGATTGTCTCTGGCTCCGATCGCGGTGATTATGAGGGATTCTTGACCTTTCCCCAGTGGAGAGCCAAAAGGTACTCTAGTAAATTGCTCATGGCTTGTGTGATCCTCATCTTGTGTTGGTTGTGCGACACCCTATTGAGGGTTTGGCGTGTGATGCCAATTAGCGCGTGAACCTCCAAGTGAGTGAATCGCCACAACGGGGACTAGCTTGCCAGCAAGCAAGTGAACCTCGGAGGAAAAATCATTGTGTCTTGATTGTCTCCTTGGTATTTACTCATTGGTCACTTGCCACAGCGGTATACCTCTCTACCACTCTCTTAGATTTCATTATACATTCACTTGGATAGAGCTAGTGGTAGTTAAGACTAGATAGTGTATCATTTAATTGTATTACTCTCACTAGGTTGATCACCTAGGTGTATATTAGTGACATAGCTTTGTTGTGATATACTAGAGATCATAGAAAATAGAATTGGGTAGGTGGCTTGCAACCCCAAGTATAGTGCTAACACAAAATTCGCTTTGCTATCTTATTGACTAATCATTTGTCTTAGTGTTGTTGTAGAAATTTTTAATAGGCTATTCACCCCCCTAGCCATTAGGACCTTTTAGCGGGCCGAAGAGAAATTTTCCTAGACACGACACGGGGTCGTGAGCGTGGTGGTCGCTCTATGTGTGGACTTAAGGGATCATTGCCTCCCTGGTCGCTGCACAGCTTAAATGGCGGCCACTAACATGTGAACGGACACCACGCCGCCTAGTCATGATGATGCAGTGTAACACCTCTGGTGTTACAAGCTCGCTTAGCACCTAGATTAAGGCCTAAGAGAAATTATCAAGACAGGTTTCTCGGGTGTTAGAGTTAAAACTCGCATAAAGGTGCTAATGAAAATCCCAGCAAGGAAATAGATGGGTAGTTTTAATCGTTTGGCACGAAAAACAATTTTTATAAACAAAAATAAAACATTACTTGTATTTAGTACTTAAATAAAAATTGAAGTACAAGTTTTGTAGATGGAAATGCAACATTAACGTTTGGGAAGCAAAGGTTGTTAATTAGTGTTCTAGGAAGCTCAAAAATCGAATTGGAAATTAAAATTAGACCTTTTCATTGAATCGGCAAAAATTTATTGTTGTGTTGAAAGTACAATTTTGGCGATTTATAAAATGCAAAATAGTTAAATAACGCCCTACTGTTTTGCTTCTATTGTTTGGTATAAAAGGTGGGCTGTGTCGTGAAATGGTTGTTGGTAAAGTTCGGTAATGTTTAGACCGTTTAAAAATTCAACCAAAATGCTTGGAGTATTAGTTCTAACTGGAACCTTGAATTCTTTTAAGTATGAAATGTTAATAGACAATGCCATTTTGGCATTTCATTTCCAACGAAATGGTTAAGCACTACATCTATGTTTTCGCACGATCGGTTGCAATTAGGTGTATACTAGGACGTGGTGCAGGTCGTGGTTACATTAGAGTTACGATGCTCATGCAAAAATTAACCGAACTTTGCTAGAACGCGTTGGGGATGTGTCAATGGGGCTCTGTTCATGAACCGGCAACTATAGCGAACGATCTTGGCTGATCACCTCAACTACCTCACCTCGCTCGCTCTCGGCCGTTTGTTTCACCTACTCGAGCTATTGCTCCCGCGTACTGCCTTCGCCCTACTTTTTCTCTCTCTCACTCTCCTAGTGTCTGTCTCTGTCTGCCTCTGCTTGTCGTTGCCTATGTCGCCCTACCCCCACGGCCCTGCATTGCTACTGCACGCCACCGTGTGTGCCCATGCCTGGATGTGCTTCTAGGACAGCACCGGTGCTCCTTGCTCCCTGCTCCCTGCTGCCTCACACAAGTCCCCGCCATGGCTGCGCCCGCCGTCGCTTGGCCTTCGCGTGTGCGCGCGAGCCACCACAGTCGCGCTGGACCGACGCCCCTCAGCGCTGCACCTCCCAAGCGTGATAGCCACCGTCACCACCTTCCCTTGCCAGCGCCGCCCCTTCCGCACTCTTTCCCCAGCCCCACTGCACCCCACAGTGTCGTAGCCGTAGTTGGCGCCGCCGGCGCACGCCCTGTTTGGGCCGGCCTTGTGCCGCCCGCGCCTGTTGCCGCCGCGTGCTGGGGCGGTCTGATGCCGTTGCGCCTGTGGGCCGAGCCGGCTCGCCGGTCGTGGGCCACGCTGAGGCCGCGCTCGCCGTGGGCCGAGTGGGCCGCGGTGCTCTTTTCTTTTTCCAATGAATTAGTGAAGATTTCCTAAAATAAATTATGAGATGATTTTGTTATTTAAATATAAAATCGTTTAGGAGTCCAAAAATTATGGAACAAATTTTGTTGAGTTCCTAAAATCATGATCTATCTATTAGCGTAATTGGTTCATCTAGTTGGTGTTGTTTTTAGGGTTGCCAGAATTAATTTAAATTGTTTAGTTTTAATAAGACCTAAGCTCGTAGGAATTTTTGTGAGAAAATGGTGATAGTGTTGACTCTAAAAATTTTACAGTAAATTCCTAATATTATTAGCTATTCACTGTAATTTTTGTAGCTCCAGAATAATTAGATTGTTAGATAGATAATGATGCCTTATTTCGAATAAAGATTAAATCGTTAGAATAGAATAAAGAAACACCTTGGAATTTTATAACCAAAACACTTGTTGGGAGATGACACCTTTCTCGATGATGTAGATATGTAGATTAGTATGTTAGTCAATAGAGCTAGCTTGTTAGTTCATAGTACATACTCTGTTTTAAGAGTTGTTACCTGGTTAATTAACTGTTGCAGCATCTCTGCATCGCATTGCATATCATAATAGGAACCACGGTGGATCCATGGTATCAAATGGAGTAGCTGAAAAGATGGTGCCAGGGATCAGGACACAAAGATGGAATACTAACTTTTGGTTATATTTTACCCAGGCAAGTCCCGGTGCATAACCCCTATTTTTCTGCACTTTAAATTATGTTTGTGCATTAAGTTTTAAGGAGTTGAAAGGAACCCACTTGCATATACATATTTTTATCCTATGAGTCTTACTAGTATGACAGGATCATGTAGATTGCTATGCCACAGGACTCTGGTAGAAGTCGAGTGATTGCCTATCACTCGTGAGAGATATGAAATATATTATTGTTGTTACTATATTATTATCACCCGAAATATATATATGAATGATAATTGGAGACCGGGCAGAATGATACTTTGGATTTGGACTTGGTTTGGCATTCGAGCGAGGCTTGAATTGCATTTGTTCCGCCTATGCCGGTTAAGGACCGGTCGTTGCATCGAGTTCTAGGCAGGTCACAGACTTATTATCCCGAGCACATACTTGCTCTCTTATCGTGGGTTCCGACTCTTTCCGGACCGACTGATTGGTGGCGGGGATGGTGGAGGTCTAAGCACCGCATTGAGTTTAGGACTTAGGAGCGGGGGCTTAGAGTCCAAGTTTGGATGGGGACCTAGACCCCGTGATAGGAAAATGATGGGCTGGTCCTGCTTGTGCCGGGGGTACAAGCGGGGCATGTGTGTCGGGGTACCCAGCTGGGCACATTGATTCACGAATCGCTGGCGATCCGGTACGACTTGTCTACGTTCTAGCAACGTAGTAAGAACTGGAAGATGAAAGATGGTAAAATGAATTTGATTGCTTACCACATGCTTAAAAGTAGCACAGGTGCTTACATAGAATGGTTAGTTAATGAACTAATGATGACTGCTAATAAAATTTGAATATAAGGACACACGCTTAGTAATGCTTTCTGCAGATGTAATAAACCCACAAGCCAGATAGCCTTGCATACCCTTGGAGTCTTTTTCTTTCCTCCTATCGGGTAAGTCTTGCTGAGTACAATTGAGTACCCAGGGTTTTATTTCCCCCTGTTGCGGGTGACAAGCGGATGCTAGAGCTGACTCTTGTGTGTGGATCCCTCCTGGTGGGCTCAGAGAGGATTCCTTTACCCTACGATCATAGTTTTATTTATAACTCTCACTAAATGTTTTTATAAATAGAAGTTTGATAATCTATTGTTAATGTTTATATATCAATGTTTCATCATGTCATGAATAGGTATTTATTTTCATTGTAACTCTGATCACATGGTTATATTCCGCTGTTAAATTAAATTGTTCATAACTCTGATAACAAGATCATATTCTCCTATTACCAACAGTAAATATTATATTCTGATATTGCATAAAAAGTGATGTAAGAAATGGTATAATGGTGTAAGCTTTATTCTCTCATTTGTGATCCTGATGGAAAAATGTGGATTTTTGGGTTCTCCCTTGGGGTGTGCTCGACGGAACCGTGTAATTTGGTGTCCTCCCTTGAGTACTTAGTGTCTAATGGAAGACAAGTACTCCTGGGAGGCATTAGATTAGGCGGTTATGCCACAGGTGGTATCAGAGCATAAATGAGGAAATAAAGCTTCAAAAACCTTTTCTAAAATAAAATTTGACAACAAATTCTTTTCAAAAAGTTAGGACATCGCAAGCGAAGTTATATAAGTAGCCCTATTACTATGGTTATGTATCCAGGATAGATGGCACTCTGCTGACTTAGGTAGACTTAATCAATTTTTCTACAGGTACACTGACCCCGAGCATAGTCTGATAGTACCGACTAGCTACAGGGAGAGAATGATGTGCCAAAAATCTGAGAACGGTTGCCCTATATATTGGCAATAGTGGAAGGACGTATAGGACGTGCATTCATGCATATCCTGTTTGTACATTGTAGTGCCCGTATTGCTTGCAGATACGCCCTCCATAGGTGTCACGCGTGTCGTGTTGTGCACGACTGACTCATTCCTGTTCTAGAATTATTTCTGCACTGTGGCTTAGTGCTCCGTGTTCTCCTATGGTTCACGCCAGTCATGACCCACGTCTCCCTATACTCTTTTCCGTGCTCTTGTCGGACCCTTGCCCTACAGTCGTACTAGTCATTAATGGCCTCGGACGTCACTCGCCTCAAACGCGCGGAAAATTTGGTTGATTCATTCGTAGTGATCCCGTGCAGGAACCCTAGTGGACTGCACCAGGACCACTGACTGCTCTGCCTTTATAAGAAGGGTCTGGCTTAGCCCTTGATACCACCACTCGGCGCACTTTTGCTAGTCTAGCTTTTCCTTTGAGCAAGCTTTTCACTCTGTCCTTCCTTGCAACCATCACTAGGAATGGCAGGAGCCTAGGTTAGTAGTTACTGCCTGAACATTGAGGGTTAGTACCCAGGGTTTTATTTCCCCCTATTGCAGGTGACAGGCGGATGCTAGAGCTGACTCTTGTGTGTGGATCCCTCTTGGTGGGCTCAGAGAGGATTCCTTTACCCTACGATCATAGTTTTATCTATAACTCTCACTAAATGTTTTTATAAATAGAAGTTTGATAATCTGTTGTTAATGTTTATATATCAATGTTTCATCATGTCATGAATAGGTATTTATTTTCGCTGTAACTCTGATCACATGGTTATATTCCGCTATTAAATTAAATTGTTCATAACTCTGATAACATGATCATATTCTGCTATTACCAACAGTAAATATTATACTCTGATGTTGCATAAAAAGTGATGTAAGAAATGGTATTATGATGTAAGCTTTATTCTCTCATTTGTGATCCTGATGGAAAAATATGGATTTTCGGGTTCTCCCTTGGGGTGTACTCGACGGAATCGTGTAATTTGGTGTCCTCCCTTGAGTACTTAGTGTCTAATGGAAGATAAGTACTCCTGGAAGGCATTAGATTAGGCGGTTCTGCCATACGGTGGGTCACTCGGCGCGAATCCAAGGGGCGATCGACCTCCCAGGTTTCTTCATGACCTAATGGCGCCCTCGTGTGTGGTCATGAGTTATGGTGTGCCGCCTTGTTTCTTGAGGGCCATGGGGCCTGCCCCAAGGCAGACTCCGCATGGGCGTGGTTCGCGTCTCGAGGCACCACCACTTAAATAGCCCCTTTAGACTAGGCCTGTTCCTTGCCTTTGCACTCGCTTTCCACTGCCATATGTTCCAAATGAAAGACCGAAAGAGAATTGGGAGGTCGGGCCTAAGAGTTTTACCTTGGTTGCACGCCGCTGCCCCTGCCATATGGTGTAGTCGCCGCCCTCTGCTAGTTTCGTTGTCGTCGCCCCGCTTTTGTCCTGCGTGGTGAAATGGGTGAGTGGGTACCTTTGGAGGTGACGAAGGCGAGGCTGCAGTGATTGGTGGAGAAGGGCCTCCTTCCTTCGAATGAGGTTGCCGGGTGGAGGGCTGCCATTGGAGATGTCCTCCTGATCCCATAGTCTGGCGAGGCGGTGTCGTTCATCGACTTCCATGAGCGCGGGTTGGCGATCCTAGCATCGGACTTCTTCTGTGGATTCCCCCACGAATATGGCATCTGACTACAACACCTTCCTCCTAACGTGGTGCTGCAGCTGGCGGGCTTCATTGTTGTCTATGAGGCCTTCCTAGGGATTGAGCCTAACAAGGATCTGTTCTGGCGGGTGTTTGAGGTCAAAACCCACAAGGCATATGGCTCCGATAGTGGCGTGCTCCCCCGGTGGGCGGGATGAATATCTAGATGTCCTATAGTGCGTCCTATAGCTACCCATGTTTGTCATTGAGGAGTTCAAACTCTGGCTGGCACAGGAATTGGTTCTACATTCGCCCCGCCGCTGCCACCCCCTTTCCTCAGTTCTCCATTGCTGCACCGGTGAGGCTAGAGTCATAGAGTTAGGGGTGCGACTAGAGATGGTCAAAGAGGGTGCTGGAGATCCTCAGGATCCTCGAAGACCAAGTGTCGATCAGCCTGAAACGACATTGCGGTTCTATGCACCATGGTTGAGCGGCGGGTTCAGCCACTGAAGCTACCAGACATGCTTGCTCTACGACTATGTCGAGGTCGGGGACCAAAACAGGGAGACCATGGAGATGCTCGGGGCTGGTGAGGTCACAAATTGGGTTGCCAGGTTGGTCACCCCAGCAACCATTGTCACGGTCGAGAATGTCGTGGAGGTGTTCTCGGCCACTTATCGGCCGAATCTGGTGAGTCTTCTTTTTCCCTTCATATCTTCCTTTCATTCGAGGCCCTTAATCTTGTTGGTTTTGCTCTCATAGCCCGTGCCTTCGTTCATCTCCCATTTTCACCTTCCTCGCCACAGGGGCACCGAGCGCGCCGCACGGAAGAAAGCCATTGCTGAGGAGGAGAAGCGGCTCTGCCGTGAGAGAGCGAGAAAACACGAGGCTTGCAAGAAGCGTGGAGTTTCACCGTCGGATGATGATGTGAATGACAACGATGAGGATGCCGAGGATGAAGACGAGGACCTAGCGGTCCTTGATGGTTCGTAGAGATTCGGCGATGCTGTCAGACCGAGCGTTGCCTACTATTCAGCTGGCATTTCGGATGGGCATGTCACCTAGAAGCGTCCAGCTTCGTCCCCACCATGGGTGTCAAGTCCGAAGCGCTCCCACACTATCACGGGCGGTGGTCGGAGCTCTCTGCCTACAACCCCCGTCGATCCTTCCTTGGTGGTGGGCGAAGCTCCCATCCAAGGGGAGGATGTTGAAGATACTGTGGCGACAAGCGTCGCATTTGAGATGGACGGCGAGGGCCGCCGCCCCTCGGTGGGGTGTCAAAGGAAGGATGATGACCTTCTCTAGCTCCCCGTTGTTTGTGTGGGAGCTGAGCGCCCTGCTATCTCGATGCCCCATTTAGAGGTGTCCAAGATGGCAGAGGAGGAGGACACCAAGGGTCCTATGTGGTAGATCCGGGTGCTACCGCTATGGCCGCGGGAGCTTCATCGGCTTCTGGCCCTATGATGCCATCGGTGGTGCCCCCTGCTTTGGCCCCTCCTGTGGCACCGCGTGAAGAAAGGCGTATCGCTCTACCTTTTGTGGAACGCTCCACCAGGTACGCCATGCTCTCGCTATTCCTTTTTCTGTTGGGGTTGCCGATGATTTTTTTTGCTCATCCAATCTTGACGACCTCTTGGTGCAGCCTGTGTAGGTGACCCCTCGCAGGGCTCACCGCCCTAAGGCCATCGTCGGGCGATGCGTGCTCTTCTATGTGGTCGGAGCCATCATTGAGCGATGACATGGTTTTCGGGCCACTAGCTAGGCTTCCCCCTATTGTAGCCCTGAGCTCACCCCTTAGAGAGGATCTCACTTTGGCAGGGGACCGCCCTTTGTGCTGGTGTAGAGGCGAGTAGGGCTGAGGTGAAGAGGCTGATCATCGAAGGGCCTAAAGTGGCCACCAGTCAGGAGGGGGGCACGTGTTCGTCACCCGTAGCTGGCCCCTTGTTCACGGGAGTGACCTCTGATGGGCCGGCCATGGCGACTCCCTCCTTTCGCTAGGAGGATTTGGAACTGGGCGAGGATTTCTTCATTTGGTCACACCCCATGAACTTCGGCGAGGCTCTGTTCGTGGAGGATGGTGTGGCCGAGTGAGATGCAAGGGAAATCGCCTCTCAAAGCCACGAGGGTGTCTAGGAGACCTTGTCCAAAATGGGCGACGCAATCACCGTGGTTGCTCGGCTAGGCATGGAGGCCCAGTGTTAGATGACCGATGAGGTGATGGCCCAAACGAAGGTGGGCCTTCTTGTCTTCCATCTTCATCGTGCTTGTTCTTATTCTCACTGTAGTTGTCTAATCGCCTCTCTTTTATGCAGGGGTTGATGAGGACTTCGATGGTGAGATCTCGGTTCCTGCACCTGGCCTATCAGACACAGATAGGAGGCGCCACCGACCGTGGCCGTCTAGAGGCGATGGAGGCCGAAGTGCAGCGCTTGCACGGGGAGTTGGAGGCTTCCTAGAGGTCAAAGGATGAATCAACCCACTGAGAGTCACAGGCTTGGTCCCAGATCAAGGCTTTACGTCCCAGATGGCCGGCCTTAAGGACACGATGGCTCCCCAAGAGACAAAGCTCATCTTGACTGGCGCTGCTTGAGATATGGCCGAGCAGGGGCATCAGCACCTCGAAACTGAGTGCCAAAAGCTATGTTCCACTTGTGGCAGTGTGTCCTCTTCTACTCTACACTGTGTCTTTGTTATGTCATCATGTCTGGTCGTGAACCAGCTGTCTCTTTTTAGGGTTGCGCACGAGGGCGCTCTCGGATTAGTAGGAGAAGGCAGCTGCAAACTAGAGGATGCTGGAGATGGATAACTAGCTGGCAGTGGTGACTGCCTCTAGGCGGGCTCTTTGTGACATCATGCTCGGCGCCGGCCGAGGGAATGCCTAGCTGGTGCCTCATCTTGATGAGGCCCATCTCTACGAGGATCCCCTGATTTTTGAAGGAGTTTGTTGTGGCGCTCACGCCACCCTAACGTCGGTCGGCTCGCATTATGGCGGTGTCAATTTTGATGCCGTTGGACATGGGTATGTGCCGGGGAAGTCCGAGAGCTATATCCTCACCATTGGCAGTGCTGCCGCTCGAGGTGTGGAGGTTCTTACGAGTAAGATGTCAACTGCGAGCATCCGTCGCCAGTTCCAATCTTCCGATGTGTGAGAGTTTTCAATGTGGAGGTTTGGTGTTGTACGAGTGATCTTGCTTGGATGAACATGTTTGTGTCTTGTGTATGTATGGCACGCGATTGGCGCATTCGCTTTGTCACCTTACCGTTTCCTCATTCTCTTCTAGTTCAAGCTAGGAATGTATGCCATCCCCCTTGTCATATGCGTGTGGGTGCGTGTTTCAGCCTGGGGGCTAGCCCGCGGGGCTAAAAGGTGAGTGACCCGATCATGCGGCAAGACATCGGGAAAAAGTCAGAGATCCGGTGCGATGCAGGAAGAAAACGAACGAACGACTAGAGCTTTCTTTCCTTTTGCATGCTTTTCCTAGAGCAGATGAGTTCCCCATTTCCTTTTGGACCCATGCATGAGTGCCTAGCCTTGCCCGGGAGCTGGTCCCTGGGGCTTGGCCAAGGCGACCTTTTTGGTGCGAAGCAAGAAATTAGGACTTGGGTCACTAATCCATCATGGCTTGAGGAGCGATTGGAGAGAACTCAAAGATGTGTCAGTCACTGGGATGATGACAAGCAG
The DNA here is from genome assembly GCA_904845875.1 of Miscanthus lutarioriparius. NCBI lineage: Eukaryota > Viridiplantae > Streptophyta > Magnoliopsida > Poales > Poaceae > Miscanthus > Miscanthus lutarioriparius. The sequence continues at coordinate 46,096 of CAJGYO010000107.1, forward strand.
TGCTACGCCATGGATCGTGTATATGTGTCTATATATGCTACTCACACGAGTGAATCATGTTCGGCTGCGAGTGCGACCCGGATCGAGTCGCTCGAGAGTCTAAGCATTACTAGGATGAAGTGTATGGACATCATGCTATCTGGTTTGCTCTATGGGTTGGCCCTAAGTTTCTACAACTATTAGCGGGCTTGTATGTGTATCTGGATGTGCTTAGGTAGAGAGGCTAAGGTCAAGGTGGATGTGACTAATCGATGTACCAGAAGCTGTCGTGAACCTGGCTGTTGTTGCTTAGGGCACGGCGAGCCCCCGAGCGTCTGCTCGTGGGGGAGCTGATGCGGTCCTTGGGCTACGAGTTGGTGAGGGCGCTTCTTTATCGCTTGGAGTGGTTGTAGCTGACGTGGGCCGACCTCTCGGCCGACTTTGGGTCAACCTTTGCTGGCTCGACATCCTTGATGGGCTTGCGAACACCCAAGGATGACTTCTTTGTGTCCAGCCTACTGTAGTTATTGGCCTAGAAGGCTCACGCATTCTGGTGCTTCAGGCCTTGTGGCACGACGACGTCGTGGTCATCGCGTTTCCGCTTCTAGGTGCGGTTGCGGATCTCAATGAAGAGCTGGCGCGACCTATCGCTACGGAAGCAGGTTTAGAGGGCAATGCATTTTGGTCCGCTCGGCACGGCATGTGATGCACTCAGGGAGCCCACTTCCTCGGATGCACGTGCCTCCGGGTGAAAGTTGATAGTTCGCTAGGGCGTGGTGGACAGTTTGTCCGCCATGTGGGGCTGGACCCTAGTTCTAGGCTTAGCCTTGTGTGGCGTGGCGCTAGGTAGCCACCTGATCCCTGACGATGATGACGCGTGGCGACAGGTGATTTTGTCACTCGTGCGTGCCCTGACACGTTGCGTTCTGCTGGTGGCGGAGATGCCGCTCGAGGCGTGGTTCTACTGCCGGACCCAAGCTTCCCACGTGGTTGGCCTAGATAGGATAGAAGCTAGTGATGGGCATTGACCCATAGGTGTGGATGACCTTGCGGTTCCCCAAGAGGATGTGGCTGGTTGATGCCATTCCCTGGGTGAGTTCGCCATGAGCCATGGGCCTCTGGCTTCCTGGGTGGAAGACATGGATGTGGCCAGTGACAAGAGAGGGTACTGGCCCCCCTATGTAGGTGAGCTCTAGGATGCTGCTATAGAGGGCAGTTCCAAGAGTGTGTCCGCCATAAACCACGGGGTCTAGATCTCTAGAGCGGAGGTCCGGGCCATGGCCAAAGGCAAACACGGGTGCTGGCCCTTCGACGCCGATGAACTCATGGTTTTCGTGGCGGATGTGGCTGCCATGGCCCATTTCATGAGCAAGTCCACCGATGGTGAGAGGAGCCATCGCTTCCTTCTCAACAATCGAGAGTGCACGACTGTCCCCTACCTGGCGCACCAACTATCGGTGTTTTGTAAACCAGACTAGTAAACTTATACGATTATCGCGCTGCTCTAGAAAGATGATGGTAGCATCCAAAAGACACAAGAATTTATACTGGTTCAGGCCGGAGCCCTACGTCCAGTCTCAAAGATGATCGAGTGTGTGTGCCTTGCTTGAATGCTCTGAAGTTCTTACAATGGGGGTGCAAGAGGTAGGAGAGCTAGAGTTAGGAGATGGACTGTCTGAAGGAAAGCCTCAGGAGCCCTACTATGTGTGAATGTGTTGAAGATGAATATGAAGGATGCCCTGGCTGCCTTTATATAGAGTTTGGGGCCAGGGCACATACAAAAGAAGGTTCTCCCGACCAAGGGGTCGTGAGCCTGAGGGAGGGGCCTAGCTATCTTGGCTTGCAAGTTACGCCATCTTGTGGTGCACGTTCGGGCGTGGTTGTCGTCATGGTCTTATGCCCACATCGCGGTAAGGTGTGGTGTGGTGCTACTATACTGGCCATAGCAGCACTGCTGGCACGGTTATGGTTCGCCAGTTGTACTGTGCGACGTGGTCTCTGTCGTGGTCTTCGTCATCATCTCCTAATGTTCTGGGGGCACCGTACAGGAGTTGGTGGCCGCCCTCAGGTCACCGCGCGTCTGGTTAGCTTGTGGAGTGAGAGGCCACGATCCCAAGCCTTGGGGTCATGGCTTCCGCTGGTTTAGATGGCCTCTAAGTCAAGGCCTCCATCGTGGATCTCATCCCGTGGTGGGTAGAATCGTACATGTGTCTTGTTGGACCATATTTGTATGGTGGGTCGCCGTACTGGCAGCCACCGTCATGCGGTGTTGTCTTGTCTGTGCTGCATGGCATAGGGATGGCGTCTGACTGGACCGAGGTGTCTGCTGTTTCCTCGGTCCTTGCGGGGTCAGTGCGGCGTGTCTACTCTTGTTAGAGCAGGCACGCTTGGCTACGCTTGACCTTTCCCAGGGGTCGGGACGATAGAGATGTCATGAGTCTCTTGTGTGTCATGCGGCTAAGGCAGAAGGGAGGGGTCGTGGCTGACCCTGTCCGTCCAATCTGGTTCACTTGGCTCAGCTAGGCCTCGGTTGTTCGGGCCTGCGCTAGCTGATGTATCGTGGGCCGCTCGGCCTGCAAACTAATCGGTGCCTTGAGACACTCGGAGATCATAACCCCGACACTTTTGCATATTCTACAAAAAAACAAGCTTTAGGACAATTACTTATCTACTTTTCCATCCTTATTCACATTTTCCCACTTACATTGCACCGTGTCTATTTGATGTGTGTTCAATTGATGCTCTCATATGTTCTTGTTCTAATATAGCACTCATATAGATGTTTTCTCATCCTTGTGATAGAGTTAAGCTTTCAATTACTTTTTATACTTCTTCATCCACATTCATATTGTTCACCTTTGCATTGTATCTTTGTGTGTTCGACGTATGTTTAGTTGAAACATTAGCTTCAGCTATGTATTTGGCTTGGAAATCAATATGCCTATTGTTTCATGCATATACATATATGGTATGCATAGTGATACATGTCATGCATGTATACCATGAGTTGGTTTTTTATATATTAATAATGGTATAAGTGAGTAACATGGAGTATTTTGTAGAATATTTTGGAATATTTTCTATAATGGCATATATAAGTAATTTTGATTTAGAGGTAGCTTTAGACTATTTTAATAAAAATAGATGTGGATAGCTTTGATACAAATCTCAGGGTTACTTTAAATTAATTATCCTTCGTAATGGTGTATGTAGATAATTTAGATGAAGAAGGGGGTTACTTTATTTTTTTTACAGTGACAATGGTGGCTACTTTGGATCTAACCTTTTGGAGATTAGTATGGTAGAGGTGTGGCTAATGTTTTAGAAAATAGAACATAGATTATATCTATTATTAGAGTCTATTAAATAGATTGCCAAATGATTCTGTTTTTTATTTGAATATATCATTTTTTCGATTGTGTCTCCTTCTAGTTAGAAAATAGAAAAAGTTTGATGACTATTATTATTAACGATGACTAGAGTTTATCAAATAGAAAGCAACATATATAATTTTCTGATTTTCCTGAGCATTTTTAGATTTTTTTTTCTAGCATGTCTTATGAAAATTTACATAAGCTCTATTGGAGCTCTCCAATAAGTAATAGTAGGAGCATCTCCAAAAGTTTCTTAAAAATCACCTACTAAACCAATAATTGTACCAAGTAAACAAAATAAATAGGGAGCTCTATTTTTCTCTTTCATCTATACTTTCCAAATTTCAATAGTTAGCCTCCTTTAGAGAGTTGTTATCAATTCCAACAGTACAATTCAAAAAACAGGGAGGGGTGTTATCAATTGCTTATTTTTAGAGAGTTGTTTTTAAAAAAAAACTGTTTGGATCCCTTTATGCCAAAACAAAAGCAGATTAGGAGTTGTTTTAAAGAGGTTTTGGAGATGTTCTAATATTCTAAAATAAACTAGTGGTCCAAGGTATGAATCAAGGACCATGTAAAGTTAAATGTGACGAGGATTTTTTTAAAATAGGGAGTAAAAACACATTGCACTCCATCCCGTTGTCTGTTTGATCGATACAAATGTGCTAGCCATCGTGAGCTTCTTTAAGGTCAAGGTTACAGGAGCAGAGATTTTGGGATATGAGAACTTTGAAATTACTCCATCCGTCCCCAAATAAAGCAATTCCGAAAATCTGTGTCAGTCGATTTTTCTTTTAACTTTGACTAATTATAAAGAAAAAAATAACAACATCTATTATATAAAATGAGTACATTATGAAAATATATTCTATGGTAAATCTAATGATACTAATTTGATACCATATATCTTAATGTTTTTTTCTAGAAATTTAGTCAAAGTTTAAAAATTTTAACTTAAGACAACTCTAAAAATCTATTTATTCAGGAACGGAGGGAGTACAATGTGATGGCAACAAGGAAGCCACGAGGGGAGGCAAACGCGGGGCAGTGGTGTGGCGAGTGACCACTAGATGGGCAGTGAGGAGATCCACTTTGTGGTGTTAGTGAGGGGGTGGTAATGGTGGGACTGGCTAGGAAAGACGACATGAATTTGTGGTTGAGTCTCATGTGTGTAAAAGGATTTTTTTCTGAGTTTGGGAACATTCGAATTAAATGATGGTAACCATATCAATTTCTAGCAAGATACGTGTGTCATGGGTTCGCAAGCCCCTGAGCCCTGGCCGATTTGGGGAATTAGTAAGAGGGTTAATCGAACTGTCATGACGTTAATCCGTGGGTCTGATCTACCGCTACGTTTGACACTCAAGAACGTGTTTAGTAGGAAAACAATAAATGAAAATCCAATACCCAACGTTTAGGAACCAAATACTGCAGGCAACCCCACAGGTCGGAACGTCATATTTCCAGCCCAAAGCAGTAGTCATATAAGTGATACTGTAGCTGGCATAAAAAACAGCTCTTTTACCCTTTCTTGCCCAGCTTAATTAAGTTTAAGCACGAGGTTACTGTGTGACAGTGTCAACTTCCGTGGATGCTGGGGCGGATCCAGGGGGGTTAGGTGGGCTGCAGCGCCCCCGCCCCCCGGGCCCAATTTTGGATCCGCCCCTGCGTGGTTGCTTCGCTGGATTTCGAGCAGCATCAACCAACATTATTTAATTTAACGTGCCTTCGCTTTGCTGGTCACATGTGCCCCTGCCAGCTTTTTGTTGGAAAATGGAACGTAGGAATATTCACAGAGCAGAGAGCCAGTGAGGCAGTGACCCAAGAGGCCAAGAGCTGTCTCCGGTGAATTTTTTTTTAATTCTAACACTTTTTCAAAACTAATTTTAAATCTAACACTTTTAATTTTTTTTAACTAACACTTTTGGCCACGCCTATTTTCCTGGCGCGGCCAAATGCATGCGCCGCGCCATGCATGGTGGCGCGGCACAGGGCTGACGTGGTGGCGACTAGGAGCGCTGACCGCTGACGGGGCAGGGCCCGCCGCGCCAGCGATCTTGGCGCGGTAGTGCCGCGCCAGAGGTCATGGTGCGTCTGGGCCAAATAAAACCCCGCGGCCTGTCATGCCAGCCGGAGCAGCAAGCCTGCCCGCCGCGCCCGCCGCCAACCCGGCGGTACCTGGATGGTTTAATCGGAACGCGTCGCGCCGATGGTGGGAGTTACTGTAAGTATTGTTTGACGTAAAATGAATAGTGAATTTATTTCTATATTTTGTTAAATTTTTTCAAGGCCGAATAGAGAAATTGATAAGGCAATTGATATTTTTCCGTCTTTCATGATACAGTTAACCACCATGTTAACTAATCGATTATAAAAAATTGGATCGGATTGAAACGAATATTTTTTAAGGGAACGAATTTGGCTTTTTGGTCCCATATTGTAGGATCGGCGGCGACACGACCATGGACCCCGGCTTCCTCGACCCCTCACGTAAGACGCCGGCCACCGGTGTCGAGATACCCTGGGACTGTCTTTTTTTAAACTAGTTGCTACTTAATCTCGTAAGCAGTGATGTCACGACGCATTGAAATGAATATGAAGCAAATAACATAAGTTGACAACCTGTCACATAAGTTTGACTTAAGTTCGACATAATATAACCAAATAAGCCTGCAAGTTTCGGACCCTAATAATAGTTGGACCTAACAAGCTAAGACCCAGGAGTGTAAGGATTCCTCGGACGTCTCTGTCTCTTCGGATTTGTTGGCAACACATTAGGAGTGTAGCCAACGTCGGTGTGGTAGCGTCGCCGGTGCGTATGGCTCGTACCCTGCAAGTATGTGATATGCACGATTACTTAGAATTCTTTGTGATCGTTAGTTCATGTAGCCTACGTATTTAAAGAAACTACCTTTGTTAGTACCTGTGATGCTCCTTGGGTGCCAAGCGGGGCACCACCTAGTTGAGACATGCCGATCTCGTCCTGTGGCCAATCTTCCCACTCGTCGTCGTCGTCATCGTTGTCCTCATCATCCTTGATTGTAGGGTCCTTCCCAGCGCTATAATGTGGTGGTATACGCACTGCGAAAGTGGCACCTGTCACCGGCTGAAGAAGAGCCGGCTGGCGTCCTCAAAGAGGCTGAAGACATACCACCTGACCGCGCTGGGAGTGGCGGTTCCTCATAAGGAGTGTCCATGCAGCTCAACTTTTGAGCTAGCTTCCTGCAGCTCTTCTTCACCTTCTGCATAAATAGCCGTTAAAGTTAGCGCATTTCACAAACGCATATACACTAAAGAAACAATTTCGAAACGGACTAGTTTAAGTTTACCTCCACAAAAGCCTCGAGAATGCCTGGCCCCTGCCCTCTAGACTCGTGAAGCCGGTACGCTGCTTCGTTGGACAACCTCGACAATTGTGTCGCCTGGGTTCAGAAACGCGGTTGAACAGTTTTAGTATACATAATTAATACCAAATAGATAACAAATTGTACCATTCAAGTATCTTACCACGTATCTTTGTAGCGGAGCTCTCTGTAGTTGTGTGTCCTCTCTAGTGGCAACGTCATACACATCTTCGATCATATCTTCCTCCGAGTCCTCGTCAATCGCCTCCTCAGTGTACGGGGGCTTGATATGTGTCCTCGTAGGCCTGTAAAGCCAGCGCAGGTACTCGTCGAAGGTGTGCTGGTTGTGTGGAGGACCCGCATGGACCGGCTGCTGTTCCCTGGTCTCCCACGAGTAGATGTGCGCGCTGTGTGTCACGCGCCAATCCTTGGTCTTGTACCTCTTCCTGCGGTCAAACCTACAACAAAACGATGTTAGTTCTACCACACACACCTCTGGATTGTAGCTCTGTTATTTATTCGATAACGCACCCATGCAATCCTTGGTTGGTGGAGTAAAGCGGTGGTGGACAGCCTATCATTCTTCCAAACTGTCTGCAGACCCTGACGGGCAAGTGAATCTCGACCACATGGAAGAAAATAAGAGGGACGTTGCAGCGATACTCCTCTGACCCATCCCTAGTGACAGGACTGAGATAGTTCTAGAACTCCGGAGCATCCCAAGGACACCAATTCACCTGAACATTTCGTAATTGAGTTAGGTTGTGATATAGTGTAGATCGAACAAGACACAGGTATGATAGTAAAAAGAGCGTAACCTGGTGCTGTGTCAGGACGTCAAGACCGTCCATGTACTCCCTATACTTGCGCCTCGCATTTCCTCTAACTAACTCTGATTCTTTCCAGATAAACAGAGCTGTAGGGAGTGTATCATGCCTGTTCCATTGCTGCATTGAACACGATAATGAATTAGCCATTAATAAACTCATCATATGTAACCATATCGAAGAATATAATGAACCCAAGTACTTACCGGTAAACCCATATTAAGGGGCCTTCCAACGGGCCATCGTTCCCAACACCAAACCTAGATTAGGTACGAGCAACCCCCAAGGTTCGCATACCCTGAGGTACGACGACAGGCAACGTATAGTTGTCGATACGTCCATGCCAAGACAGCGCTGCCCCAGCTGTACGCCGCTATGTTCTCCCACGGCTAGCGTAGTATGTCAAGGAAGATCCAGCTGATGGTGTTGCCCAAGGCGTCTGGAAAGAGGAAAGCACCAAGAAAGTGCCAGAGCCATACTCAAGCGAACCTATCGATCTGAGCCTCCTCAGCCTGTGGGTCCAAGTAATCGAAGTGCTCTGTGATCTAGGACGATGAAACACCAGATGTTTTCCTGAAATTTACCAAAGAAAATAAGACCCGATGGCTGCAAGTAACCGATGCAAATATTAAATAGGCTTGAATTTCTCACTTATTTTTCTTGGAAGCCTCATCGTCTGATGGAAGAAAGCCAGTAAACTGAGCCACCAGCTCCCTCCAGTGATCATTGTCAACTATCCCTGTCACTGGAAGTCCCCCCAACCGAAGGCCTAAAATAGCCTTCACGTCCTACAACGTCAAGGTCATCTCGCCACAAGGTAGGTGGAACGTGTGGGTCTCAGGCCTCCACCTGTTATAAGAATAGAATAGAATGACTGTTAGTTGCCTCAAAGTTATTACAAGAAAGTTTACGTACAAAGAATGCACTCGCACCTGTCTACAGCTGCAGTAAGTAGTGCTGGGTCAAGGGGCGAAAGACCGTGGTTGACAACACGGACAAGCTCGAGAAAGCCGGCACGCCGTATGTACGGCGCGTAACGCTCGTCCCACTGGTGTGCCCTGGTGTGCGTGCGGGGCCTCAAAGGAGGCAAGGCCACCTCTGCGTCGTTGTCACTCAAGATGTGTGCTCGGTGCTGGTCGTCGTACTCCACCTCAAGAATGGGGTACAACGGGTGCTGCGTGGGATGGACCATCCTGTTACAAATTGATAAACAAAGCGTTAGAGTGCTCAAATTAACAAAATTCAAATTAACATTATATAGCATTGCAAAGTAAAATATTTACTCTAACCCAAAATAAATCGGCACAAGGCTAGGATAAACAAGCGCACAAAAGAGGTAAAGCCCGATGGTCATGTGCTAGGGATGTGGATAGAGGCTAGAGATCATAGTACAACAAAGCCAACCAAGAAAAAAGGGAGCCAGTTACGCTCAGCATTACGGCCACGGCAGGATGAACCCACGATCGAAACGTTCGAATAGAATACGATCCCTCGACCGGATCGCTACAATCCCTAACTAAATAACTAACTATAAACTAAATAATAACCAGATCTAGCAGTGACAACCGCATCGCTACAATCCCTAACTAAATAAATAACTACAAGCTAAATAATAAATACATAATCAATCACTAAACCCAAAATCCTAACCTAAAACCTAAAAACTACATACGTGTCGATGTTTTACCACCGACAGCCTACCACGGGGGTCCCCGGGGCAGTTTTGTTTGGGCTTCGGCGTATGCAGAACTCGACGGTGAACGCAAGAGACAGTCGATTTATCCTGGTTTGGGCCCTCGATTGTTGATCGAGTAATAGCTCTACGTCCAGTCGGCGTTAGCCTTGCGTTGGATTGATTGTGAAGTGTTGTTGTGTTGTTGTGTAAAGTTCTAGTCACCTTTCCAGGATCCCTGCCCTTCTTTATATAGTTATGAGGTCAGAGTCCTAGTCAGTTTACAATGAGAGTTCCTAGTAGAATTACAGAATAATACTACTACTAAGATTACATGAAAAGAGACCTAGTTAGACTAGATCTTCTCTCTTTCTTGCGGGGTATCCCGTGGGTCCTGCATCGACAAGCCCCCGAGCACTTCATGGTTGAGCTCTAGAAGCCTCGTCTTGTTCCTTCAGGTCTTGCCGAGTAGAAACAAGCGTCGTCCGAGTGCTTTCTTGAGTAAAACAATGTAGCGCTTCCTGGGATCTTCGAGTGGTGCGTGCCTTTTTGAAGAAAAAAGCACATCCAACTAGGTGTAGCCCCCGAGCCTCTTGCTATTTGGAACAAGTAGCTAGAGGGTCATGTCTTGGAGTTGCTTTGAGTCTTCGCCGAAGGGTTCCTGAGTATACACTCGGGTTCTTTATTAAAAAGAACTCGAATATATATCGTGAGGTCTTGAAGTGGTCTTCTTGGTGACGTGCACTTTTTTTGAAGAAAAAAAGGGCACTCACTGAGTGTAGCCCCCGAGCCTCTTGCTATTTGGAACAAAAAGTTAGAGGGTCTTGAATCCTATGTTGTTTTACAACTTTTGTCTTGAAGAAGTCTCTTGAGTGAGGTGCGTTTTTTTGAAGAAAAAGTGCACTCACTGAGTGTAGCCCCCGAGCCTCTTGCTAAAAGAGTTGGAGGGTCTTGAATCTGAGTTGTTTAAAGAACTGAAAACTTCCCCTATTGCAGCCCCCGAGCATTATTCAAAAAGAACTCAGATACAGAATCTTGGTATATTCTCTGGTAGTCTGTTGTTGTCAGATGTAGAGTCTGTTGCTTTCGGATGTAGAGTCTGCTATTATCAGATGCAGTTGTATGGTGGTGGTTGAATGTAAATGCCTTTTGTTCACGGGTTGTACAGTGTTGGTATATTCTCCCGAATATGCTTGTTGTTGAGTACTGTTCCTTTATGCCTGAGTTCTCTTTCATTGAATTCTGTCTTTTCATCGTGTCCTTTGTTAGGTTTGTTTCGCTGGTGCTCCTGGTCCACGTGCACCATTTCTTTGGTCTATAAATATCCTCCTTGTGTGCTGTTTTGATTCATCGAGCACTTTGTTGTGTGGTCTGAAATCTCCGTAGCCATGAATATGATTGTTTGTGAAGTAAAGCAGCCCCCGGGCGTATTTTGTAGTTCTAGTACACCTTGTTGTAGCTGGAGGAAGTCTTGTGATAGGGATTAGAGGTAGACTAATCTCATAGTGGCATTGCTCTGGGAAGTACATGGCGGCAGTTGGAGGAAGTCTTGTGATGTGGGATACGTTCCTTCATCCAGCAGTTCTGGGTTGATCCTCGCCGCTTGTCTTGAGACTATCCGGTGCAGATCAATACCATATCCGGTATCACATCGGACTTGGGTAGACAGATGCCTGCAGGCTCCTCTTGGTCCACGTTGTCCCACCGTGCCGCCGATTTCTGCCTTGGATGTGCTGCTTTCTTCCTTTGAAGAAAATAGTGTAGCCGAGTGCGGTTTGTTCTACCGAGTAGCAATTTGGAACACGTAGTCGTTCCAGAGCCTAGTTGTTTCCGGGTTCCTTTTTGCTACCTTGCCTGTCGTAGTTCCGAGTTCGTTGGGTCTTATAAGATGTGTAATCTTGTATCTTTTGAAGTCATTTGTAATAGAAAGAATCTTGTCTTCTGAGTTATCATTCTTTATTCTGCTGATGTCCCGGTTGTCTATGAGATTCCCAAGTTCTTTCTGTAAGGATCGGGTTGTTATGTTTCCTGTGAGGTAACCTTCCGTTGCTTCATGGCTGATGAGTTCTTTTTGCAGCAATATGGTAACTCTGCCGTTTTGCTGGATGGATAAGTCTGAAATCTGCCCGTTGAACTGTACCATTGTGTGGATTTGTGCCTTCTGTCATTTTAGCTGTGTCAGTAAATGGACCATTGCGCTCTCACACTGTGTTTTAATGGGCCTGGTGGGCCATGTTTTACTGCTGTAAAATCTATTTAAAGGCCTTTCATCTTCTTCTTCTTTACTGCTCCGCTTTTGCCTTGAAATCCTAGTTTTCAGAAATCCACCGCCGCCATTGTTGCCGTCATCTGAGCGCCGCCGTCTAAGCCTCATCTTTCCCTAGTGCCTTTTTGCTTCCGCTAGTACATGGGTAGGAAGAAAGCCGTGAGCAAGTCTCAGGCAACCTTTGTGGACGAGGAGTCATCACTTTCCATGATCGAGAACCAAGAGTTCATGGCCATGAGGGCTGCTCAGAAGGTTTGGCCGGCTCCAACAACGACTGAAGTCCAGCTTCGCGAGCTTGTTGGTGATGGTCTAATCCAGAGCAAGGACATTGCTGAATGGAGGGCTCCAGGCAAGCATCGGGTCCCTGCTCCAGGTCCTGGTGAGATTATTCTTTTCGTCTCCTTTATCCATGCTGGACTTTGCCTCCCTGCTTCCGCCCCTTCATCGATTTCTCGGTTATTTTGGGGTTAGCTTGAACCATCTTGCTCCCAATGTCGTCCTTCATCTTTCTGTCTTTGTTCATCTTTGTGAAACTTTGCTTGGAATTCCTCCTTCTCTTTCTCTCTTTCGTTACTTCTTTCGTCTGAAGCCACAACCCCACCGCGAAGACACCAATGTTCTTGGCGGCTACGGGATTCAGTTTTGCCAGGGTCTTAAAAGCAAATTCTTTGACTATGACCTAGTTGATTCTGTGAGGGATTGGCATGCTGACTGGTTTTATGCCGCTAATTTGATTCCTTCTCTCGCTGTTTATTCTAGATCTGGTCCCTCGGTTAATGACCGATGGGAAAAGAACCCTCTGACATCGAACGAGCTCCAGGCGATCCAGCCGTTTCTTGAGAGGATAAGTACTCTGAAACAGCAGGGCTTGACCAGCTTCGGTATCGTCTCGAGTTTTCTTCACCGTTGTGTTCAGCCTCTAAAGGAGCGAGAGAACTTCGGTTTTGAGTACTCTGGGGCTGAGGATCCTTCTCGCATGGTCCCTACCCTTGAGTTGACTGACGAGGAGGTACTCGAGCGTCTTTATAAGATGCTGAAAGGAGCAAGTGTCATTCCGCTTACTGTCTCCGAGTACTGTGCAAACAACCCGCCTCTAGCTGTAAGCTGTTTTCTCTTTGTGCGGATACTTTTTGTATTTCTTTTGCTGTTATCTATTTTTTGCTTAATCTTCCTTGTCTTGTTGTTTTATTCTTTTTGTAGGAATTGGGGCGTAACTTTGTTGACCCGATCCCCCTTGATGACTGCCCTGCCATTGTGGGAACTGGGGATAGTCTTGCTGGGGCATCCTTGACCAGTAAGTCTCTAACCGCCACAATGTTTCCTGGTGTTTCTTCCGTCAACCTTGATGTATATGTTGAGTATATTCCTTGTCCAGTTCCTCGAGCTCCTCGTACTGTCGACAAGAGGGGGCGAGCTGAAAGTTCTTCTGGTTTGTCTTCTGCCAAGAAGTCTCGCCGATCGAGTACTCATCCAGGTACTCCAGTTGTAGCTAGCATGCTCTTAGGTGAGCATATTAATACGCTCTATCCTTTTGTTGTTTGTTTTTGTCTTTAACCGAGATCTTTTGTCCTTTTTCAGCTGGTGCTTTGGCGACCTTGGTCGAGAGTGAGGAAGAAGAGGATGATGATGCGGCCCTTGTTACGCGTTGGTGAGTTCTTTTCTTGTTTTCCTATTGTTGAACCCCTCCTTTGTTTTGACTTTGGTCTTGATTTCTTTGTAGTAAGCGGTCATCGGGTACCAGTTCTTCTGGGGCTCCGGCACCGAGTTCTTCTGTAGCTCCGGTACCGAGTTCTTTTGGGGCTCCGGTACCGGCTACGCCGCTCCTGTCGTCGAGTGGCGGTGACGTTTTTGCTGCCATAGTTCCTCATGTAAGGTCTTCTTTTGGTTTTATGAAGAAGAAAATAGCTGAGTAAGTGATTCCTTGTTATGCTTCTTTGCTTCTCTTTTCGTTTTTCCCTGACTCATATTCTTATCGTCGATTTTTCTTATCATCTTGCAGACCCTCACCTTCCCTTAACCCTTAGCCGACTTCTTCTCAGTCCTCTGACCTGCCTCTGCGCGCTGAGTCTCGAGACTTGGAATGCTCGGTCGGCGAGGTGGCTGTGAGGGAAGCTGAGTCCCCTGCTGCCACTGATCCTATTCCTCCGGAGGTGACCGTGGCCACGGCGGTGGGTACCTCTAAGGAGGTAGCCGGGGCTTCCTAGGATATGGCCCTAGTTTTGCCCTCTTTGCCTACGCCAGCTTCTCCCTCTGCTCCCCTTGGAACCAGCAGTCAGCGCTTGGACAATGATGTGTTGCTGCAGTTTGATGCCACTCATCGTTTGTCAGAGTTGACTGCTGCCTAGGGGGCCCTTTCGACTTCCTTTGGTGAAAAGCTCCATATAAGTTTTTCTAGAGTTCTTTCTTTGGATGTTCGTCTTTGTTTTGTTCTTATGCCTTTTCTCTCTCTCTCTCTCTTTTTGTTCAGTCTTTTTCTCGGGATCATATTGGCTTCTTTTTCTCGTCCAAAAATGAGAAAAAGTTGTCTTTTGAGGTAAGCGCCCTAAAGGCAGAGCTTGATCTCTGCCGAGCCGAGATGGAGACTAAGCGCCAAACGCACCAAAAGGAGGAGAAGGCTCTTCGTGTCCGGGTGGTAGAGGCAGAGAAGCAGAAGGATGCTACGGTGGAGTCCATGAAGAACGAGTGCAAAGGTATTGCGGGTTCTTTTTGTTTCCTTTTGTATTCTAACTTCCCTTTCTGTTGACTTGTTTTTCTTTTGTACTCTGATTTTCCTTTCCGCTGACTTGTTTTTGTTGCCTGGCCTAGCTCTCCGAGTTGAAAAGCAGAAGCTCTCAGAGGATATCGAGGAGATGAAGACACTCGTCCGCACTAACCACAACAGGGCTGAGGAGGTAATTACTCGAGCTGAAGAAGAACTCGCGCTTGCTAAGTTGATTAGGCGTGGAGCTGACAGGGATCTTGTGCAGGCCCAAAAAACTATTCAAGACTTGACTGGTAAGTTGGCGATGGCTACTGAGAACTAGAATGCCTTGTGGAAATCTTTTCGGTCAGTAGCCGACCTTCTCCGGACTCTGGCAGATGATGGTCAACCTTGGGCTCAATTTATTCCCCAAGTTCTGACTCGTTTCCAGGAGTTCGTGAAGAGGTGCGCCCGCTTATGTACCAGGAATGTTCTTGCCCAGGTCTGGGTTCTTTCTCCAGAGTTTCCTTTGTCCAAGATCGCTGATGAAGCTAAAAGTCAAGAATATGTCGACGCTGTTGAGAAGTTGGAGCCTGAAGTCGACGATTTAGCCAGTAGGATTGTGGGCAATCTTAACCTTCTTCTTTTCGGCTTTTTTGCTTAACTCGAGATGTGGCCAGCATCTGGTCCTTTCCATGGTTGCAAAAACATCTTTGGTTTACTAGCTACCCTCTTCGACAAGCCCCCGAGCACTTCATGCAGTGGCGGATGCACGATGCGGGATAAGGGGGGCTAAAACAATGGAGATGTTGATTTGCATGAAGATTTAATGGTGAAATCAAGCTTTTGCTACAGTGATTAGGCTTGAAATCAAGACATTAGGGGGGGCTGGAGCCCCCCTAGCCCCCCTTTGGATCCGCCACTGACTTCATGGTACCCTCTTCGACAAGCCCCGAGCACTTCATGGTACTCTCTTCGACAAGCCCCCAAGCACTTCATGGTTGAGCTCTGAAAGCCTCGTCTTGTTCCTTCAGGTCTTGCCGCTCGGCCGGTATGCTTAGGCATAATTTCAGCCATTTTGCTTTTTAGTTCGGGTGTCAGCTTATTAGCTACCCTCATCGGCGGGCTCAATCATATTTTCAGCTCTTTTGCTTTCGGCCGATATGCTTAGGCATGTTTCAGCCATTTTGCTTTTTGGTTCGGGTGTCAGCTTATTAGCTACCCTCATCGATGGGCTCAAGCATATTTTCAGCTCTTTTGCTCTCGGCCGGTATGCTCAGGCATGTTTCAGCCACTTTGCTTTTTGGTCCGGGTGTCAGCTTATTAGCTACCCTCATCGGCAGGCTCAAGCATATTTTCAGCTCTTTTGCTCTCAGCCGTTATGCTCAGTGAAGACAACTCGGAGAAAGTCATAATAAGTCATATGTTGTGTAGAAGGACCATCTTTATTGATCATGAACGTTGATAAGCCATAATAATACATATGTTGTCGATGAACATTATCTATATTGATCATGAACGTTAATCCCTTGTGGCTTGAATATATATTCTTCCTTGAGTTGTTTTCACACGTAGAATTTTCTTAGTTGGCTGATATGCCATGTGTTGCTGACTTCTTTTCCATCCTCGGTTGTCAACTTGTATGTGCCTAGTCCGGTGACTTTTGTGACAATAAAAGGACATTCCCATGGACTGAGTAGTTTGTGGCATCCGTCAGTTTTTTGTATTCTTCTTAGTACTAGATCTCCGATTTGGAGTGATCGAGTCTGTGTACTCTTGTTGTAGTGGCATCTTAAACCTTGTAGGTATCTTGCTGATTGTAGGGTAGCATTTACTCTGACTTCTTCTGAACTGTCGAGCTCTAATCTCCTGGTGTGTTCTGCTTCTCCTTCGTCATACTGTTCTATTCTTGGTGATGTCCAGATCAAGTCGGCACGTAGTACGGCTTCTGACCCGTAAACTAGGAAGAAGGGTGAGTAACCGGTGGCTCTGCTTATTTGAGTTCGTATCCCCCACACTACTTTGGGTAGTTCTTCAATCCATTTGGATCCATAGTCTACTAGTTCTTCATATAGTCTTGGCTTTAATCCGGCTGGTATGAGTCCATTAGCCCTTTCTACCTGTCCGTTGGCTTCTGGATGTGCGACTGATGCGTAATCTATGCTGAAGCCGCAATCCTGTGCCCAACTTTTGAATTCTGTAGCTGTGAAGGGAGAGCCCAAATCTATGATTATTCGATTAGGCATGCCAAATCTATGCATGATGTCTTGGATGAACTCTACTGCTTTGGCTACGCTGTATTTTGCGTGGTTTGTATTCAATCCAGTTTGTGAACTTGTCAATTGCTACGAAGATGTACTCGAAACCGCCCTTTGCTTTCTTGAGAGGTCCTACTTGATCCAGCCCCCAGTAGGAGAAAGGCCAAGCAGGTGGGATGCATATATGATTATGAGCTGGTACATGAGCTTGTCTTTTGAACATTTGATAGCCTTTGCATTTTTGACGAGTTCTTCTGCGTCTTTCAGAGCTGTTGGCCAGTAGAATCCAGTGTGGAAAGCTTTACCGACTACTGTTCTTGAAGCGACATGATTTCCGCAGCAACCTAAGTGTATTTCATCTAAGATCTCCTTGCCTTCTTCAAATGAGACACATTTTAGGAGTACTCCTGATGATGTGGCTCTTCTGTACAGCTTTTCCCCTACTAGGACGTAGTTCCTGCTTCTGTGAACAACTCTGGTAGCCTCCTCTTTATCTGTTGGCAACTTGTTCTCTTTGATATAGTCAATAAAGACCTGGATCCATGAGGTGTTGATTACCAAGATCTGGTTGTCTTCAGCTTAAAGCTGAGGGGCTATTTCACCGGGTTGTTTGATAGAGGGAGCTAATAACTCCTCTATGAATACGCCGGGTGGAACTTTCACCCTGTCTGATCCGAGCTTGGCGAGGATGTCTGCTGCAATATTAGAATCACGTAGGATGTGTAGAATTTCTAATCCTTGAAAATATTTTTCGAGATTTCGTATTTCAGCACAGTAGGCGCCCATGTTTTCTTTGGTGCAGTCCCAATCTTTGTTGACTTGGTTGATGACTACTGGCGAATCTCCGTACACGAGTAACCGCTTGATTCCGAGGGTAATTGCCACTCGGAGCCTGTGGATGAGGGCTTCGTACTCTACTTCATTGTTTGTAGCTTGCCATAATATCTGAAGGACATACTTGAGTTGTTTTCTGTCTAGAGAAATTAGGAGTACGCCTGCACCGGCTCCGCCTAGCTTGAGTGATCCATCAAAGTACATCTTCCAATGGTCAAGGATGGTATTTGACATAGGTTGTTGAATTTCTGTCCACTCGGCAACAAAATCGGTAAGGGCTTGAGATTTAATTGCCTTCCACGGGGTGAAATCGATATTGAGAGCACCAAGTTCAACTGCCCACTTATATATGCGCCCTGTTGCGTCTCTATTGTGTAGGATGTCTCCGAGTGGGAAATCTGTCACCGTGGTAATCTTGTGGCTTTTGAAATAGTGGCGGAGCTTGCGTGAAGTGATCAGGAGAGCGTAGAGTAATTTTTGCACATGCGAGTACCGGATTTTTGATTCTGATAGTACTTTGTTGATGTAGTATACAGGACATTATACTTTATATACGTGCCTTTCTTCTTCGCTTTCTACAACAATCACTGTGCTGATCACAGTAGAAGTTGCCGCAATATATAGCATCATGTCTTCGTATTTCTTTGGAGGTGTGAGGATGGGTGAGGATGTGAGGTGTAAGGAAAATGGACCCTTGACCCATTTACTTTGGATTTTGGTGTTTGATGACCAACACAACCAAATTGGACTAATGAATTTGCAAGTGTTTGTTTTGTAGTCTAATAGGGTGCAAGACGTGACTTGGACGAAGGCGACATGATGATCTGATGATCAACACCTCAAGCAAGACCTTAGAAGCACAAGAAAAGACCCAAGATGTCAAGCAAAGTCCAAGCATGAAGATAGGAACCAAGCGCGCGCAAGATAAGATCGCAAAGAAACGAGCTCGCAGAGGCGACCGGACGCTGGACCGGACGCTGGAAGCGCGACCGGACGCTGGACCGGTGGCTCGGCAGACAGGCGACCGGACACAAGGACCGGACGCTGGCGGCAACCGACCGGACGTAGGAACGCAGCGTCCGATCGAGTACTGATGAGAGGTTCCAGCGCTGAATCGCGACCGGACGCGTCCGATGCAAAGCGCGCGACGAACGGCAAAGATGTCCGATCGGTAGTTCGCGGCTTACTAACGGTCGGGGACGACCGGACGCGTCGGTCAGGGACGATTCACGTCATTCGGCCAAGATGCGTAAATGCGGGAGTTCGACCCCAACGGCTACTTTCTCGGTGGGGCTTATAAATACAACCCCAACCGCCATTTGATGGGTGTGGAGCCGAGGAAACATATCAAGAGTGTTGATACACCATTTGAGTGATCTCCACATGCATAGTGCTTAGTGTTTTATTAGGTGATTAGCATAAGTGCTTTGCGAAGTGTTTAGGTTGATTAGACCATCGCTTATGCGCTTGCTCTAGGTGTTTGCCTAGTGTTTAAGTGAGGTTTGCATACCTCTTGCCACCCCGTGCTTGTGAGCACAAGTGTTGTACATCGGAGGGGCTTGAAGTCTTGCGAGATCACACCAACCGTGTTTGTGGTGTGGCCGCCACTGTACCAGAGGGAACAAGGCCCGCAAGGTTTTGGCGAAAGCTTGATAGTGAAGACGGCGGGGAGCATCCGGGAGAGGCTTGCGGAAGGCACATCGGAGACCCACTTGCGGCGTGGGGAAGGCCCGAGGCTATCCACGGAGTTACCCGACCGGGAGCTTGGCCCTTGCGAGGGATTCCTTGCGAGGGGCTCCAACGAGGACTAGGGGAAGCTTATGCGCTTCTCGATACCTCGGTAAAAATACCGGAGTCGTCGATGGGAGTTTGCATATCTCTACCTTGCTCTTTAAGCTTCCGCATTTACATTGATCATATTATTATCATTTGCGGTAGAGATAGCAACACACTAGCAAAACCGTAGTTGCACATCTAGATAGATTATCTTTTGCATAGGTTTTGCTAGAAGTAGAAAAAGAGGCCATAGTTTAGAGTTAGTTTTTAAGTTGCCTAATTCACCCCCCCCCCTCTTAGGCGTCCACGTGTCCTTCATGAGGTATGCCTTGAGTATTTTGAAGGCTTCGTCGGCCTCTTCTTTCCACTCGAACTTGTCTATCTTCTTTAGTAGTTTAAAGAAAGGTAACCCTTTTTCGCTGAGTCTTAATATGAAACGATTGAGGGCCGCCATGCAGCCTGTTAGTTTCTGCACATCTTTGACACTTCGAGGAGGGCCCATCTCTGTTATTGCTCGAATTTGCTTGATGCTGGCTTTGATTCCACTATGACTGACCAAGAATCCGAGTAGTTGTCCTGAAGGAACTCCGAATACACACTTCTTTGGGTTCAATTTCCATCTCCACCTTTTTAGATTTTCAAATGTTTGCTTTAAGTCTTCAATTAGTGTGTCCAGGTTCTTCGTTTTTACTACCATGTCATCCATGTATGCCTCTACGTTTTCGTCAATCTGATCACCAAGGCATGTTTGGATAGCTCTTTGGTAAGTGGCACCAGCATTGTTGAGTCCAAACGATATGGTCTTGTAACAGTAGGCACCGAACGGAGTGATGAAAGATGTCTTGCTCTAGTCTTGTTCCTCTAATGCGATCTGGTGGTATCCTAAATAGCAATCAAGGAAGGACAATAGGGCAGATCCTGCTGTTGAATCAACTATCTGATCAATGCGTGGTAGGCCGAATGGATCTTTTGGGCAATGCTTGTTGAGGTCTGTGTAGTCGACGCACATGCGCCACTCGTCCGTATTCTTTTTCTGTACTAGAACTGGGTTTGCTAGCCAATCTGGATGAAGGATCTCTCTGATGAACCCAGCTGCCAATAGCTTCATGATTTCTTTTTTAATTGCTGCCTTCTTGTCGGGTGAGAATCGACGTAGCTGTTGCTTCACAGGCTTGGAGACTTCATTGATATCAATTCTGTGCTCAGCCAACTCTCTTGGGACACCTGGCATGTTGGCCGGCTTCCAAGCGAAGATATCTTTGTTGTCCCGAAGAAAGTTGGTGAGCGCGAGTTCTTATTTTGCCGAGAGGTGGGCACTGATGGTTGCCGTCTTGGAGGGATCACCGGTGCCCAGGTCGATTTGCTTGACGTCGGCTTCTTTTGGTGGTGCAAGGATGCTGGGCTTTTTAGCCGGTATCTCTAGTTCCTCTGGGTTCATTTCTGCAGCAATAGTGGCTATTTCTTTTCTGCCATTGGCGGCTTGTGCTTTGGCTACAATTTGGATTGAATGAACGTCACAGTCAAAAGCGCGCTTCAAATCACCTCGGAGGGAAAGTACACTGTTAGGCCCTGGCATCTTGAGCAATAAGTATGGGTAGTGCAGTATTGCCATGAATTTTGCTAGTGCTGGGTGCCCGAGGATTGCGTGATATGATGAATCGAAGTCTGCAACTTCAAACTTGATGAACTCTGTACGGTAGTTTGTGGGAGTTTCGAAAGTAACCGGTAGAGTGATTTGCCCAAGTGGCATGGCTGCCTTGCCGGGTACTATCCCATAAAAAGGAGTGCTTGTTGGTGTAATCATTCCGGCGAGTTGAAGTCCCATTTTCCTTAGTGTTTCTGAGAAAATGATGTTGAGTCCAGCTCCTCCATCAATTAGCACTTTTGTGACAGTCATACCGGCGCTAGTTGGATCTAGAACCAGTGGGTAATGGCCTGCGTTTCCCACGCTAGTCCATTGGTCCTCTCTTGAGAACTGGATTGGATATTGTGACCAATTGAGATATCTTGGACTAGCCGGTTCTGCTGCTATGATGGTTCGTAGAGCTAGCTTTTCTTGATGTTTGCTTCTGGAATCTGGGACCCCGGCGAAGATCACTGCTACTATCCCCCTGAATTTTTGGAATCCCTTGTCTTCGTGGTTGTCTTCATCTTTTTTCTGATTGTCTTCTTTTGTGTTTCCCTTACTATCTTTTCTTATGTATTGTTCATTGAAGGTGTAGCAATTTCCAATGGTGTGATTTGCTTTAGGGTGCAAGATGCACTGCATATTTTCAATGTCGTCATATCTTCTAGGTTTGGAAAACTTCCTCGACTTGTCAGCCACCGCTACGGTGTTGTCTGATCCACGTTTCCTTTCCTGATGTCTGCCGTTTCGATGATTTTGTCTGTCCGTGTTGTCTCGGTTGCTTCTTTTCGGGAACCTTTCTCGCGTCTTCTCCTCTACAGTAATCATCTTTTCTACTGTGCGTCTGAATTCTTCATTGTTTCTCGGGTTCTCTTTGCAGAAATCCTGAAATTGCCACCTAGCCATGATTCCGTGAGAGAAAGCTTCGATTACTTCTCGTTCGGTGATGTCATGTACTTGGGCACGTAGTTCGCCGAATCGTCGATAGTAATCTCTGAGACTTTCGCCTCCTTTCTGCTTGAGTCCCTTTAGTTCTGCGTGGGTGATGGGGTGCGTAATGATACCTACGAAATTTTGACAGAAAACTCTTTGCAAGTCCTCCCAATTTCTGATTGACCCTGGATTCAATTTGTCGAACCATTGGAGGGGCATGGTTTCTAGGGCCATGGGAAAGAACAGGGTCTTGATATTGTCGTCCCCCCAACCAGTTCAATCGATTGTGAGTAGATTATGAGCCACTATCATGATTCGGTCTTGCCATCATATTTAGAGTGGTTGGACGGCTTGAACTTGTGCGGTAGTCGTATCGAAGCAAGTCTGCTTGTAAAACAGGGGAATCTATCGTGCGTCCCAGCTTCTCTGTACTCTGATTCAGCACCTCCTTCTAGCCAACTATCGTTTTGGTGGGAGTAGTTCTGCGGAGTTGTCTGAATGGGTACTTCACTTCTGATCTGTCTTGGTTGTTCGACTCGGTAGTTTTAACTGTGGTCCCTTCTACTTTCTCTATTGTGACTTCCACTTGGTCCAAGTCTCTCGAACGCGGACTTCCTTTGATTTTGATCTTCCTTCCTATGAGATGCTAACCTGGCAGGTAGTCTTGAACGGGTTCTTCCATCGTGTGTCTTTAGGGCTACTGTCCGGAGAAGTTCCCTGAGCTGTTCTTGCTATTCACTAGGATGTGATGTCGTTCCAAGTTCTTCTAGTGCTTCTCGGATCCTATTGTAGGGTGTGTTCGCTGCACGTCTTTCTTCGACTTCTTGTTCTGATTTTCTTCTGTTGTATTCGACCAGATCTAACTCATATCTGATCCAAGCTTCCTTGCGCTGCCTAGCACGGTGTTGGCGTCCTTGTTTCAATTTGTTTTTTCTTTCTCTAGCTTGCCTCTGATTCTCGGTCTCACCATCGTAGCCCTGGACAAAGGGTGATATGTTGGATTCTGATTCATCCGATGATATGACGTCGGGTGCTTCTGGGGGGATCAATATTGATTGAGGACGGCGAACCATGAGTACTTCCCGTGCGTGAACTGTTCTGTTATCGGCGTTGGTTTCGACACTGTCGGAGTTGTTGATAACTTTAGTAGAGGCTTCAAGGTCGTAGATCGAGTCTTCTTCTTGGTAGGGTAGAATTGCAGTTGTCGTCGTGCCGACTAGTCGGGTGTCGCTATCCTCAGGAATAGAACCTAGCCAGTGGACGATGCAGTCTTGAGATGTTATAGTTAGCACGAGACCTTCCTGGGCTCATTTTAGTGGCATTCTAAGCACCGGATCGAGGGATCCTTCCAGTCGTGCCTGATAAGACTTTGCCATTTTGTCGAGTCCAAACGAAAAAGGATCTGACTTCTTGAAAAGACTCTGAGTGTTCTCCGAGTTGTATTCTTGATACGCCAAGGCCGCATTCTGGAGCCCCATCGGAAAAGAACTCGGATTCTTGAAAGAACTCGGGTCAAACTCCATCTCGGATGCGGAGCTTGAGTTCGAGTTGGATGCGCAAAGCCGCGAAACCTAAGTTGAATCGGACATCACGAGCCGCGCGAATCTTCCGGTGATTTGATTTGTCTTCGTTGCCAAAATAGAAAATTCTTCCTGGTGAACCAAATCTTCGAGGAGACGGCTTTGGAGCTTGCCATCGTCGCCTGCCTCATAGATCCACAAGCCGAAGATGAGGGTTGATCCTGTCGAGAAGATCATGTTGTCGAGGTCCATCGAGCTCTCGGATGCAAATTCGCCGAAAGCCCCTACCTGACGCGCCAGCTATCGATGTTTTACCACCGACAGCCTACCACGGGGTCCCCGGGGCAGTTTTGTTTGAGCTTCGGCGTATGCAGAACTCGACGGTGAACGCAAGAGACAGTCGATTTATCCTGATTCAGGCCCTCGATCGTTGATCGAGTAATAGCCCTACGTCCAGTCGGCGTTAGCCTTGCGTTGGATTGATTGTGAAGTGTTGTTGTGTTGTTGTGTAGTGTAAAGTTCTAGTCACCTTTCCAGGATCCCTGCCCTCCTTTATATAGTCAGGAGGTCAGCGTCCTAGTCGGTTTACAACGAGAGTTCCTAGTAGAATTACAGAATAATACTACTACTAAGATTACATGAAAAGAGACCTAGTTAGACTAGATCTTCTCTCTTCCTTGTAGGGCATCCCGTGGGTCCTGCATCGACAATACGTATATCACAAACTAATTATCCTAAAACAATAATAATCATAATAACATTAAACCGAGAGGAAGGTACCTTAGGAGCGGGCGGCCTTGACGCGTCGGGGTTCGTGGCGCGGGTGCTGCGAGGGCGCGGGCGGGCAAGGCGGGCGGGAGTGGCCAGGCGCGGCTAGCGAGGTCGCGGGCGGGCGCGGGCGCTGGGGCGGGCGATGGCCGGCGGCGGGGTGCGTCGGCTGGCTGGCGGCGCGGGCGGGCAGGGGTGCGTGCGGCCGGAGGCTCGGCCACGGGGTTTTATTTGGCCCAGACGCGCCATGACCCCTGGCGCGGCACTGTCGCGCCAAGATCGCTGGTGCGGCAGTCCCTGCCCCGTCAGCGGTCAGCGTTCCTTGTCGCCGCCACATCAGCCCTGTGCCGCGCCACCATACATGGCGCGGCACAAGCATTTGGCCGCGCCAGGGAAATAGGCGCGGCCAAAAGTGTTAGTTTAAAAAAAATCGGAGGTGTTAGATTTAAAATTAGTTTTAAAAAAGTGTTAAAATTAAAAAAAATCTCTCCTGTAGATGTTGAATATAGGACGTTCAAAAAGGGGACTTAGGACGTCGAACAGGGGAACTGTTGAAGGATGATTTTTGTTATATATATATAAACGTTAATTTTGGTTATATGGGATGAATAGGAGAACTCTTGTAGATACTAAGGGCAGTTTCTTGGTAAAAAAGTCTAATTTGACCTCCCTCAACTATTGTATAGTCGGATTTCCTCCCTCAACTATTGTATAGTCCGATTTCCTCCCAATCAGATTGTTAGACTCCTCAACTC
Organism: Miscanthus lutarioriparius; assembly: GCA_904845875.1. Classification (NCBI taxonomy): domain Eukaryota; kingdom Viridiplantae; phylum Streptophyta; class Magnoliopsida; order Poales; family Poaceae; genus Miscanthus; species Miscanthus lutarioriparius. Next base: position 70,709 of record CAJGYO010000107.1, read on the forward strand.
TTAAAACCATCCAATTTACCTCTTTAAGCGGCTTTGAAAGTGTTTACATAACGCCACATTGTCAACAAGGGATGTAAATTGAACTTTCATGATAGTTCAAATGGTCAATTAGACTTCATTAAAAAATTATAGAAATATTTTTCAAAAAATTATCAAACATTTTTATGGAATAAATATGTATTTAAAAATACTAAAATCTAATTTAGTATTAGAAATTCCATAGAAAATTTTCTGTTTTAACTTAGTAAAAAATGAAACCAATTATATATTTTTTTTCTAAAATAATGCTCTATGTTTTCTTTGAGCTATGCAACATATAGAGCATGATTTTTTGAAACACATGAAGTCCGGTCTCTTGAACCCATCCAAACTACCTTCATGCTCGATCATGTACTCCCAATGTGTGCATAGACCTATGACAACAACGATGAACAACGAAGTGTTCACGTCCATTTGCATGTTGTTGCCCAAGTCGTAGACCATGGTTCGAGAGTCTAAGAGATCACACGTCGATTTCCGCTGATGGTCCAATAAGTCTGCACACTTCATCATAATGATGTCTCACATCCCCTGAATAAGGTGGTGTTTGGATCCAGTAACTAAAATTTAGGAGGTGTGTCGGAAGAATATTGCATGGGGTGTTCGAATACTAATAAAAAAACAAATTACATAATCCGTCAGTACTCCATAAGACGAATTTTTAAGCCTAATTAATCCGTCATTAGCACATGTTTACTGTAGCACCACATTGTCAAATCTGGACTAATTAGACTTAAAAGATTCGTCTTGCAAATTAGTCGCAAACTATGCAATTAGTTTCGTAATTAGTCTATATTTAATACTCCATGCATATGTCAAACATTTGATGGGACAGCGACTAAAATTTAGAAGGGGCAACCAAACACCACCTAAGACTATGCTGCTACAAGGTTAAACCACATTATACATGTTATTAATACACAATCAGAGTTTGAATTATATTTTTATTTGGAATTTCCTATGCATGTTTTAATGGTTAAGCAAGATATTGCTCCGAGGAAACTTGTTTGCAATTTCCACAATGGGTCGCACGGTGATTCATGCCATGGTCTAAAAGGATTGGTATTGATTTGCATCCTCTGTTTCATATTTTAGCCCAGTTTTAAATTTCTGGAGACTATAAAATTCAAATAGTTCTAAGCAAGGAACAAAAAGATTAGAGCATGACTTTATAAAAATATGAATCTAGATTCATATTTTTATGAGTTCAAACCAATTTTCTATGGATTTTTTTAATACTAATTAGATTTTAGTATTTTCGAATGTATATTTATTCAAAAAGAATATTTAGATAATTTGAAGAAAAATATTTACATAATTTTTAAAGTACAGTTGGCTTTCATGAACCGTCACGAAAGTCTGATTTACCTTCTTCATCCCTGATAGGGAAGTAAATTAGAGGGCATTGCCTATCGAAAAATGTAAATCAAACTTAAAAATTTTTGAGGAGGTGAAAATAGACTTGTTTATATAGTTTGACAGGGTCCTGAAATATTGGCAGCGCAGCCCATCTTCTTCCGTCTCTCCTAACACAAGGCGGCGCAGACGAGTTTACTCGTGTCGTGTCAGAGGCCGTCGCGGGTGCCAGGCGGCCATGCCATTCCCAGCTCGGGGCCCTGAGCTATCCCTTGAAATGGCCTGGGTGCGCCGAGCCCGCGACGTCGTCGGGTTTTCTGTCCATGTTTCGCAGGCCGGTCTCTCCTTTGATAGGCATCCAGTCCTGACATGCTTGCTGCCGGCGGCGAGGCCCCGGCGATGTCCAGGACAAGGCGTGCGTGCCGGATCCACCACCGAGTGGTCTGCCGACTGCCGCACCTCAGGAGTTCAGTTCAGTAATTTGTTCGCTGCACTGTATCGCGCTGCTGACCTTGGGCACTCTTCTGAATCTTTGACGCCGCCGGCCTCTCACCTGTTTGTCGTTATGCCTCCGAGGAATCTGAGCTTGTCTTTGAGACTTTGACAGGGTATTCCGAGGTGGTCGACTTAAGATGGAGCTATATAAATGTCAAAATACTGGAAGGAGGGCGTGAGAGTGACCATGAGACCACCACTGTTCTTATTTGCTCTTCAAACTTGCCGCCTTACATTTTCATCAATTTTCAGTCCGAAGGTGACTTCTCTGACATAGTCATACGGTCGTATCTTACCAGTCGTGTATGTGCATTTAGCAATGGCAGAACAAGGTTGAAAATCTGTGCACACACCATTTGACTAGATTCTTCGCCCCTTCTACCAAGTCAAGAATTACCTTATTTTACTGCATCCACAGAATTGCACGATCACACCCTTCATATTTAGGAGACGTCTCCAGTTTTACAAGTTGAACCATGGCTCTCTGCTTCACTCCTCAAAATCATATGATGCGTGTGGTAGCCATAGCAGTGCTGCACCTGCTACAGCTCATGGCTGTCACACCAGTGCTCCACGCAGCCACCAACATAGCATTGCCTGGTTGCATTAGCAAGTGCGGCGAGGTCAGTGTACCTTACCCGTTCGGTATTGGCACTGGTTGCTACCGTGAGGGGTTTCAGCTCACCTGCAACGAGACCTACAACGTCCCTAAGCTCTTTGTGGGCAAATACCACAGCTGAGGTGCTCGACATATCTCTGCATGATGGGAAGCTGTACATTAATAATGGTGTCGTCAGTGTGACAGGGAGCAATAGGTACAGCATGTCATGGGAGATCCCTCTTCACAACACCATCTTCACGGTGTCCTCGGTGTGGAACAACTTCGTCGTCATGGGGTGTGGGTTGCCGGATGCAGAAAGTACAGTTGTTAGGTGTTCTTCGTCGTGCCTCAGTGAGCATCCTGCAGTAGCCACTGATGGTTCGTGCTCTGGGGTTGGCTGCTGTGAGGCATCCATGCCAGGAGCAGGCAGTTTATATTCCATCGAGCTTGCCTCTTTCCAAGCAAGAAACCACATGATCATGGAAGAGCAACCATTCAATGCTACTGTGGTCTTAGTGGAGAAACAATGGTGGGACAAGAACGACCACTCTGTGTTGTTACAGAAGGCGGTCTTAGATGGCTCCGCCCAGTCAATGCAGATAAAGACTGCTGTCAAGTGGAGTTTCAGCAACCTGTCTTGTTCAGATGCTCAGAGTTCAAGTGATTATGGTTGCCGCAGCTACAATAGTTACTGCCATGATCACTGGACTGGCGAATCATATGGGTCCTTTTGCCGTTGCAACTATGGATATGAGGGCAACCCTTACATAGTAAATGGATGCCAAGGTATGCAACTTGTCATTTGCAGGTTAAGTTCTAGTTTCATTTGTCACCAAAAAAGAAGGGTTCAAATTTCACCATTCCAACTCTTGTCACCGCAGTGTGCTTCACATCTGTGGTTTGTATTGCAACAGATATTGATGAGTGCGCACACCCAGATATATACCAATGCTTTGGTCAGTGTATTAACACGGAAGGATCTTATGATTGCGTTTGTCCAATTAGCACCTCTGGCAACCCCCAGAAACCACATGGATGCATCCAAGACACAGAAAATTTTTCAGGTAACAAGATCTTCCAATAACTGTAGCTTCAACTGTTGTAATGTCACCTTTTGATCGAAACATTGCTCAAAGTATATATGAAAATCCATATATTTTCCAGGATTAGCTGTTGCTGCAGGAGTTCTCAGTTGTGGAGGCCTTGTGCTTCTTATTTTCTCTGCAATTCTCTTGAGGCGAAAGATAAGAGCCCGAAAAGCAAAGCATTTGAGAACTTTTTTCTTCAGGAAAAACCGTGGATTGTTGTTGCAACAATTAGTAGACAAGGACATTGGTGAAAGAATTATCTTCAGCTTGAAAGACCTTGAAAAGGCAACAGATACATTCGATGAGGATCGGAAGATCGGCAAAGGAGGCCATGGTACGGTATATAAAGGCATTTTGTCTGACCAATGTGTTGTTGCCATTAAGAAGTCAAGACAAGCAATCCAGAGTGAAACTGACAATTTCATAAATGAGGTCGCCATTCTTTCTCAAGTAAACCACAGGAATGTGGTAAAGCTCTTTCGATGCTGTCCGGAGACAGAAGTTCCATTGTTAGTCTATGAGTTCATCTCAAATGGAACGCTTTATGAGCATCTTCATGTCAATTCTTCACAATCATTACCGTGGAGAGAACGAGTGAGAATTGCCATTGAAGTTGCGAGATCTCTTGCCTATCTGCACTCTGCTGCTTCGTTATCAATAATTCATAGAGATATCAAGGCATCCAACATTCTGCTTGATGATAATCTAACAACGAAGGTGTCAGATTTTGGAGCTTCTCGAGGCATCCCGATTGATGAGACTAGAATAACCACTGCCATTCAGGGAACTTTCGTATATATGGATCCAGAGTGCTACAAAACGAGACAGCTCACTGAGAAGAGCGATGTGTACAGCTTTGGTGTCATACTTGTGGAGCTTTTAACAAGGAAGAAACCGCATATTTATGTGTCAGCGGCAGGTGACAGTCTAGTGGAACAGTTTTTATTGCTATGGAAGCAAGACAAGGGACTTCCTGCGTTGCGGGGAGAGCTGAGCTGAGCGCCTAGGCTCCCACCTCCCACCCGCCGGTGGCCACTCCGGCCCCGGCGTCCACCCCAGCAATCGCCGCCAGCCACGCCGCCGCCAACCACATCACCATGGAGCCTGGCTCCTGCTCCCGCCGCTCCTGGGCAGACGAGGTCGAGGAGGAAGAGTCTGCCCGGGACCCCGCTAGATCTGCTTTCCCCTAGCTGCCTCTGACAGAACTGAAAGTACTTCTAGGCATAGATCAGTGGGTAATACTTAGCTTAGATGAGGGGACTTGCTGATATATACCTCGCCTCGAGTCTCCAGTCGCACCCATGGCGCCGGTGACGAAATAGCAGTAGTGCAGACCCGGTCTGGTGGCGGCGGCGAAGGCGATGGTACTTTCCGTCGCTCACAGCACGCCCTTCTAGATCGGACTAGGGCTAGGAATCACGGTGGGGCTGGCGGCTGCGGTGAACCTCGTGCCTCGAGCCCTAGTCCCCACCTCCTATTTATTGCGCTACGCGACGGGGGGCCATCAGCCAGAAGAACGGCTGGGCGCCCCCGATCAGGGTGTGGATCAAGGGCTCAATTGGTCGTTGGGCCAACTTGGTGGAGATCAACCTAACATTCTTCCCATTGATCAAACCTTATAATTTAAACTTAACTTACTTTATCTTTTTCCCATTCCATCACAGATCAGTGCATAGAGCGTGTCCCATCATCACGGTCAATTGTCATTAGATTAAACAGCTATAATGTACCTCTCTGTTTTGAAACAGATTCTTAACTAGGCACTTAGTATCCAGAAATCATAGGCTTTCCCGTAAACCCATGTCGACTATGTGTTCTCTGAACGCATTGGGTGGTTAGCCTTTGGTAAGCGGATCCGCAAGTACTTGCTTGGTACTTATATGCTCAATGCTTTTAAAATAATTCTGTATTTTCTCCTTTACAACATATAACTTAGTATCAATGTGTTTGGCAGCACACTTACCTGTTGTCTTAGGAGTTAGCTTACTTTAAATGGTTATTGCCGTTGTCTACCATTGTTAAATCCGGGTGCAAATTCCTTTAACCTCCTTTTACCTGTTGCTTAAGCCTCATGTCAAGCTATACTATGGTATGCATCACTGATGACACCATAACTGTTTCTTTGTAGCTTTTCCACAATAATACTTCAACTGTGAGTGTTAGCAACTACTGTGGATTTCACTACACATCTCGTAAAGACTTAATATTTGTATCCTCAACTATTTGAGAGTACTTGTTCTTTGTTACTCAACATGAGGCATATGATACTTTTCAAAATTGCAAGGCATCCTCAACTCCATTCTAATGATCTATATCTGGACTGGACTTCTGCCAAAATATCCCGTATACGTAAACTACGTCAGGGTAAGTCCTTATTTGTACTTGTACACTCATCAAGCTTCCAACAGCTGAAGCATATGGAACCATGTTCATTTGATCGATCTCATATTGGTTCCTGGAACACTTAATAGTTTCCAAAACTATTACCCTTGACTATAGGAGCAGGCATAGGTTTACTCGCATGCATACTTTATTTCTTTAGAATCTTTTCTAAGTATGCCTTTGCGATGGTCCTAATACCCCATTTTTCTTCTATCTCGGTGAATTTCGATTCCTAGAACCAATGACGCTTCACCAAGATCATTCAAATTGAAACTTGAGGACAAGAACTTCTTCAATGGTAGATTAACATCACTACTAGTGAGTAGGATGTCATCTATACACAGAATGTGGAAAATGAATTTTCCATTCTTAAACTTTACATAAAAGCTATTGTCCTTCTCATTCTCTTTAAACCCAAACTTTCTTATTGTTTCATCAACTTCAAATACTACTGTCTAGAGGTTTGTTTTAACCCATAAATGGATTTCTGTAGGCGGCATCCCATACGTTCTTTTGCTTCAATGATAAAACCTTTGGGTTGTGCCATGTAAACATTTTTATACAAATCCCCGTTGAGGAATGTCGTCTTTACATCCATCTGATGTAACTCTAAATCATAATGTACCAATAACACCATTTTGATTCTAAAAGAATCCTTGCATGAGACTGGAGGGAAAACTCTTATTGTAATCTATTCATTCTCTTTGCGTAAAGCATTTTGCTACAAGCCGTGTTTTATATCTTTCTACATTCCCTTTGGAGTCACATTTTGTCTTGTAGACCTATTTACAGCCTACTGTTTTTGCTCCATTAGGAATTTTTTCTAAGTTCCAAATATCGTTGGTATTCATTGAATTCATTTCAACTTCCATAGCTTCTTGCCATTTAAACGAGTAAACGCTTCTCGTGGCTTCTTCAAATGAGGTGGGATCACCCTCCATTTGAATTTTTTCACTAACATAGACTTCATAGTCATCAGAAAAACTGGTTTACTAATTCTTATGGGGTTGTTGTTGCTCTTCTTTCATATGGGGCTATTGTTGCTCTTCTTTGCCAAGAGGCAATTGATCCTACAGACTCCTGTATTACAAGATCCTTGTTTGCATTATTCATCTTCTTATTCATCTTCTTATGGGGCCTCAGCTACTGGCACTTTCATATGGGGCTATTGTTACTCTTTTTTGCCAAGAGGCAATTGATCCTACAGGCTCCTGTATTACAAGATCCTTGGTTGCATTATTCATCTTCTTCGAAGAGCCAACAACAGGTGTTGTATATGTTATACAACATCAACAGGTATTGAGAAACTTGTTGTTCCTGAGTCACTGGAGTGGGCACGCAGTCCCTCTTCTCTTCAAGTCTTAGGTCTCTACATACCTCTACATACCATGCTCTCCCAGATCTTTTCATCTTTTATAAAGATTGTGTATCTTCAAATATCTTATTTTGGGTTTAATCTGTTAAAACCTCATATGGTGCTTTAAGCACCACCTCAACATCTTTGAGGCTGACTACACTATCTTCCTGTCAGAACTTTAAAAGGTCTAGGAATTTAACTATTTCTTTGCTTAGGGGTATCGTTGTTGTAATCGTTGTACTCCTCCAACGATCGCATTCATCTTAATTAATCTTTATCTCACTCTTAATGAAGAGTATCTTTTTTAATTGATCTTTATTTCACTCTTAATGAAGAGTATTTTTCTTAATTGATCTTAATATTCTTCTTCTCGAAATATGACATGAACTTTATTGCCATAATTTCGAGAACTATTCAGAAAATCTATGAACGAGGAGACACTTATAACTTACTTCATTCACATGATTATGTCATGTAAACAAAGTTATTTCTTGATCCGTTTAGGAGTACACTTTCCTTATTTCACTTCAAGAACTCAACGAGGTCTTTCATTAATAGTACTTTTGCAAGTCACGCTTGCATCTTTTCTTATCTTTTGGTTAGTATTGACCATGGCAATGCATTTCTATTGTGCCACGGTCAATACTAGAGCAACATAAGAGCTACCCAAACTTCTCTCGCTATGCGGGATACAAAAACATATGAGTCATCACAAAACTTCTCCTGCCATGTAGGATGGACTAGCATAAGTACTATGCTAAACTTCTCTCATGCGGGATAAATCAATATACAAACACGCATGCTTAATCCAACGTTGATCAAATTACAGATGCATGTTACTTATTGTAACTCTTATCATAAAAACATTCACTTATACTTCATTTTTAAATTAAATCTTCCCGTTGGTTTCAATTTAATCAGAAAATTAATAAACTAACAAAAAATAGTCCTAGACTGGCTTCACTCAAGCCTTTTCATTCACATAGCCCAGCATTGCAGCCCGTTGGCATAAAGCCGAGTGATTTCATCGATTAAATAAACAAGGTGCTTCTGCATCAATTCTACATCACCGTTGGGCAGAAAATAGAATTAATGCATAAAACTCATAAATCAACTTGAAATATATATAACTACTCTTCAAAATTAAATTCTCCCGTTGGTTCAAATTTAATTAGAAAATAATCAATATCATTGCAGCGAAAACTTAATAATAAAATATATTCTTTTAGTTTAGGAGCATTTCTTGGTCCTTATCTACTCTCTGAAAAATTGACTACGTTGGTGTAAAATTTATCAGAGATTTAAACTTTAAACTTAAATTTATTATAATATTGTTATCATTAACATTGGTCAGAAAACAATAATACCATAATCTAACATAAATAAATCGGACTACTCCTCTAATTTAAATTTTTCCGTTGGCTCCAAATTAATTAGAGGATAAATATAATCATAATTTACTAAATATAACTGCTCTTCGAATTAAATTCTCCCGTTGGTTCGAATTTAATTGAAAGATAATCAACATTAAACTTTGCAGCAGAAACATGAAAAATATAATTTATCTACTTTTTAGAAGCATTTCACTATACTCATCTACTTTCTGAAAAATTATCCCGTTGGTTCAAATTTTGACAGAGATTTAACATCAAAACTTGACAAAATTCATCAAAACTGCTTCTGAAAAATAATAAAACTAAAAACTATTTACTCTGTTCATTTTGGCCCAACCGAGAAAATTTGGCCCGCGGCCCATCTCGCCAGCGCGTGCTCACTCGTGGCCCAGCGTGTGAAAGCGCTGCCCAGCGGTCTGCTTCACCCGGCGCACGTGCCCGCTCCCCCGTGTCTAGGCCACAACCTGGGCCTAGGCCTAGAACAGGAATCCGCTGCCCCTCCTGGGCCAAATCTGGCCCATCCGCCGTCAGTCGTTTGATCCGATCCGACGGTCGTCCGCGCCTCGCGAGATCAAAACTACACGTGATGGCCATGAACCGTAACCCTAACTCATTTGAGTTCGCTCTCTTCTCTCTCTTGGCTACGACGACCGGCTCTCTCTCCCTTCTCTCTCTAGAACCTCAGCAGTCAGAGATGGTGGCGCCACCACAGGGCCCCTCGCCGGTGAGTGCGCTCGCCCAAGGCGGAGCGCGCCATCGTCGAGAGGCCTTGCGCCATTGCCCTTGACCCCACGCGGCTTCGCCTCCCGAAACCCTAACCATTTCTTACTCCGCCTTCTCTCTCTTCGCCACACACGTAGCCGAGCAAAAGAAGAAGAACAGCGGTAGCGGCGCCGCCGCCGGTCCCCTCACCGGCGCGCACGCTCGCCCTAGGCTGAGTGTGTCGCCGTCGAGCGGTTTGGGCGATGGTGCCCTTGCTCGCCCTAAAACCCTAGCTTTCCCTCTCTTCGCCGCACACCACAGCCACCGTACCCGAGGTTGACACAGGAGGTGGCGGCGTCGTCGTGGAGCCCTTCGCCGGTGCACATGGGCGGCCAGAGCCATGCATGGCGCCATCGAGCGGCACCACGGTGGTGCTCTTTGCGCCCTGCACTCTTGTACGTGATGCCGTAGAGTGCCAGCGAGCCGGCAGCTCTCTTCCAGCACGCGTAGTCTTCCCGCACGATGGCGGTACCGCCGGCGGTGAGGAAGATCCTGGGTAGGTCCCTCCCCTCGCTGACCTCTCTGTTAGGGTTAGGGTTAGGGTTAGGGTTGGGGTTTCTGATCCGATTTGGATCACTTATTTCTTGATTTCTTTTCTGTTTTCTACCTCGAAACTGGATCTACCCACTAGCAACCTTGGCTCTGGTACCATTGATAGAACTAAAAGTACTTCTAGGCGTAGATCAGTGGGTAATACATAGCTTAGATGAGGGGACTTGCTGATATATACCTCGCCTTGAGTCTCCACTCGCATCCATGGCGCCGGCGGTGGCAAACGCGATTGTACTTCCCGTCGATCACAGCACGCCCTTCTAGATCGGACTAGGGCTAGGAATCACAGTGGGGCTGGCGGCTGCGGTGAACCTCGTGCCTCGAGCACTACCGGATACAGGATCTTTACCGAGTGCCAAGGGCACTCGGCGAAGCCCCAAAAACACTCGGCAAAGGGTTTGCCGAGTGTTACACTCAGCAAACGACACTCGGGAAATGTTTTAACGGCAAACGCTAGTTTGTCGAGTGTTTTTTTTCGGGCACTCGACAAACTTTTTTTTCAAAAAAAAATAAAAAAGGCACGCCGCCGCGATGACAGGGTGTAGAGCTTCTGGAACGCGGTGGCCGTGGTGAGCTCCAGCTCCTCTCCGCCGACGCATATCCTCCCCCGCGTGAATCCCCCGCCTGCCCAGAATGCAACGCTGGATCGATTAACTAACCAGTTAACAAATCTAGAGGCCACACATTTCGTGAAAATGGTGGGGTGGATTGAGGGGGCACTGGGTAGTAACACTCCCACATAGATGCACCCAAATCCAACCGGGAGGACAGGAGGGGTCGCCAGTCTCCACTCACCTGGGGGCCAGAATGGGAGGGGGTGGGCGAAGGAAAAGACCTCCGGCTCCGGTTCCACGGGGACACGCCTGCCCACACGGACGTCGTCGGGGCCCCTCCCTAGATCTCGCTATTGGGCGAGGGAGGGAGGGGGCGGCACCAGCCGCCGGATCTCACCGGTGGGGAGGCGGCGCCAGGAAGCGGGAGGGAAGGGGCCACGCCGGGGAAGAAGGTAGGGGAGGGGGACCAGGGGAAGAAGGGAGGGGCAGGATCCGGCGGGGAAGAAGGGAGGGGCCAGATCCGGTGGGGAAGAAGGGAAGAGGGAGGGAGGGGCGGATCCGGCAGAGAAGAAGGGAGGGAGGAGAGGCGGGATCCAATGGGGAAGAAGGAGGGGCCGGATCCGGCGGGGAAGAAGGGAGGAGGGAGGGAGGGCGGATCCGGTGGGGAAGAATAATGGGAGGGAGGGAGGAGCCGGCCGCCGGGCAGGAGGAGGGGAGGGAGGGCGGCGGTGGACGAGGGGATCTCGCCAGCGACATGGAGGGAGGGGCGGGGAAGGGAGTAGGGAGGGAGGTGCGTGGGGCTAGGGTGGGGAGGGGAGGGTGCGGGGGCTGGGGAGGGGAAGAACAAGGGGTGGGTGGGTGATTTTAGGGGCAGGTGGATTTTTTTCTACATTTTTTTTGCTTTACCGAGTGTTGTTTTTGGACACTCGGTAAACCTCCCTTTTGTCGAGTGTTTTTTTGACACTCGGTAAACCCTCTATTTGTCGAGTGTTTTTTGTTTGACACTCGGCAAACCCCCCTCTTTGCCGAGTGTTTTTAGGATAGCACTCGGCAAAGAATTTATTTGCCGAGTGCCCGAGGGAATGCGCTCGGGAAACATAAAAACACTCGGCAAATTTGAGGTTTTCGGTAGTGGAGCCCCAGTCCCCACCTCCTATTTATTACGCTGCGTGACGGGGGCTCATCAGCTAGAAGAACGTCTGGGCGTCCCTGATCAGGACGCGGATCAAGGACCCAACTTGGTGGAGATTAACCTAACAGCCTCCTCTGGCAGCGGCCACGCACGTCTCCTTCGTGCTCCGGGCGAGCTCTCTGGACCCGGAGGCGGAGCCTTTCATCGCCTCCCTAGGCAGGTAGGCGGAGAGACTTCACTTCACTGACTCGAAGGCTACGTTCGGCGACTCTGACGCGCCGCTCTCATCGGGCCGTGGCAAGGTGGCCGTGCTACCGCGGCAGCAGCGTTGTCGCCGCTGCTGTCGTGCTCATCACGGGAGTTTCATGCGGAACGCACGTCGGACTCCATCCCCTGTGTCGGCGGGCCGTCTTGCGTCCATCGTTGTTCATCCACCACGCATGTCGGTGGAGCCGGACAGCGAGGGCTTCAGGGCCGTGCAGAGCCGCAGGTGTTGGCGGCGCGTCGCGGTACAACGACGTCCGGTGCTAGCCATCAATTGTCTCGTAGGTAACCATGTCAAAGCTGAGTGCACGTTCCCTTCCAGGTGCTTCAACTGCATGGATGAGGGGCATCAGGAGCGTGGTTGCCCCCTCCTCAGTCGCGGCGGGGGGAAGCGGGGCCGTTCTCCTGGTCGTGGTTCCGGTCGTCGTGGGGGCCCTCGTCGGCGCCACTCCCGCCCCTGCCGCGGGTCGCCGGCGGACACCGTCTCGGCGCGCTCGGCTTCTACGGGCCGGTCGCCATCTATGCCGCCTATTTGCGAGCCTCCAACTCCGGAGCCTCATGGTGCGACGTCGGAGCAGCTGGGCGACGTCGCGGGTGACAGGGTCGTGGGCACCCACCGTCCTGTTGATGACACGCCTGAGCAGCCGTGCGTGGGGAGCGAGCACCTACCTGCTGCCGAGGATGCGCCTGCCGGCAATGGTGAGCCCGCGGTGAGCGCTGGTCCCGGTGTGGGCCTCAGCCTGGGCCTTGGGGCTGCGCCGGGCGCTACAGGGGAGGCGGGATGCTCCCACGCGCCGAACCGTCAGAGGGGATATCCCCGCTCACTGCTACGGCGGGTGGAGAAACCACCGGCGTCGCCTAGGACGAGGGCCAAGACTCCTCTGCTACAGCTGGTCGTCGTCCTGCGCACTCCGGACCTGCAGGCGGTGGAGGACGAGCTATCGCTTGCGCTGGTGGCCCTGGTCCTCGGCACAAGGCCGGTGGTGACTTCAGCTGCCATGCTCCATTACCTCCACGAGCACTACGGCATTACTGAAGAGCGCGTGACCGTGCGGCGAACCAGGCCTGACGACTTCCTGGTGCGCTTCAGTCGCTAGGAGGACCTTGAGCTCGTCCTGGACAACCAGAGGCCGGGGGTGCACCATTCGCACTGCGTTGGCGTCGGTGGACACGCTTGATCATGGCTCGGCCAGGGCGTTCCACTATCGCGTCCTTGTCGACATGAAAGGAATCTCGTCGCACGCGTGCTCGTTGGAGGTTGCGCAGAACATCCTTGGTTCGGCGGGTGCGAATATAGTTTTCCAAACGTGCCGGCATGGCACTACACGGCACTAGCCCGCCCCGGCATGGCACACCTGGGCACGGCACGCTAGGCACGGCTGATGAACCATGTCATGCCGTGTCGTGCCACCGTGCCCAATTCCAGGCCCAGGCACGGCACTATCATTCCTAGAGCGTGCCGTGCCGTGCCGTGCCGACTCCAGGCTTAGCGTGCCCGTGCCGGCCCAGGCACTAAACTAGCAAAACCCCTCAATGAACTCAGCATAGCAATTCAAAGAGATCTAAAAGAGTTCAAAAAGATCAAAAACAGTTCAAAACACAGCACAACAAAGAACAAACTTTTGGAACTAAAACTAATTTAAGTAGGAGCTGTGCAATGGCTGCCTCATTAAAAACCTGTTTAGGTAAAACTCACCCTTGTGAGAAACCCTAAATAGGAAAAGAGTACAGCCAGCTCCTAAATTAATTGTTCATTACATCCATCAGCACATATCCAAGTCTCAGTTATTACAGAACCATTACATAAATGGGAAGTGAACTAGTCGACATCAAAATAAAGACCAGCAAAGGCCTCTTCTAACTCCTTGTCCTCCACCATGTGTTGCAGTCTTGTCTCAGCATTCTCCCAATCCTTGATGCAGGTAAGCGCCTCTACAGTTTCAGGGTTCAGCCTCCGCCGCCGCTCCTCGATGATCCTGTCAGTTAAGCTAAAAGTAGACTCTGAAGAAATGGTTGACACAGGCACTGTCAAAATGTCTTTAGCAAGAATAGAAAGTACTGAATAAGTAAGCTTGTGCTCATGCCACCACTGCATGATGTCAAACTCATCATCCAACTGGCTTACTGTGTCACAGTCCAAGTAGGATGCAAGTTCACTAGAGTTAGAACTAGCAGTTGCGGCCTGCGGCAAGGAAGTGGCAGAAATACTCCTAGAATGATCAAGACTAGAAGGGAGGGAAGAACAGCCAGCTCCAACATCCAACTCCTCATTATCATAAATTTTAGCCCAAGCTGTTCTTTTCTTACCAGACAAGGATGGAGGAACAACCCTTTTCAGCCTATTAGAGCCATACATTACATCATACCTGTTATACATTTTAAACAGAAGAGCTCTGGTGTCCAGCAACTTATTAGTGTAGTCAATATTAAAAACAGAATGTAACTTCCTAAGCACTTTGGTAAATCCCTTAATTTTAGCTCTTGAATCCAATATGAATGCAATAGAATAAAGATCAGGTATGTTCTTCCAATATTTATTGTATTTGTCAATCATAGGTTGGATAACAGATCTTAGATGTTCATCATGTTGATACCTATGCAGGTGTATAGCAATCTTAACAAGATGATGAATCATAAGTGGAGAAGTAGGATAGTAAACACCAGACAAATCAACAGTTGAGTCCTAGAACAGTTCAAGAAATTCCAAGATTTTATTTGCCATAGCCCAGTGATCATCAGTCAAAAGGAAATCACTACCTGAACCTCTAGGGTAATTGGCCTCAATGAAAGTACTGAAAGTACTCTTGTGAGGCAGCAAGTGCTTAAGCATTAGGTAGGTAGAGTTCCATCTAACATCCATGTCTAATCCAAACTTCCTAGGTCTAACACCACTAGCAATGCAATAACTCTTGTATGCAGCAATTCTTTGATTAGAGGAGTTCATAAAAGAGATTGTTGTTCTAAAATCCTCAATTAGAGGATTCACAGCAGCCAGTGCTTCTTTCACAATCAGGTTAATAATATGACAAGCACATCGTTGATGCAAAAACAGATCAGAACCCAAATATTCTTTAAGTATAGGTTTCAGTCTATCCATAGCATTTTTATTTGCAGATGCATTATCCAAAGTTACAGAAAAAACCTTGTTAAGTATACCATACTCAGCAAGGACAGATGCAACACGCTCAGCAATGTTCTCAGCATTATGGGACACATCAATCAACCTTAAACCAAGTACCCTTTTCTCTAATTGCCAATCAGCATTAATGAAATGAGCCACAACAGATAAATAATCTTCTTTAGCCTTTCCAGACCATATATCAGAGGTAATAGCAACAGATGAAACATCATTATCCTTTAAACAGACCAACAGTTTATCACGTTTCTCATTGTAGTATTTAAACAGATCTCTACTAGTGGTTTGCTTAGAGACAGGTGAAAAATTAGGGTTATGAGCAGTTTTAATATAATCTTTAAATGCCTCAGTTTCACCAATCATAAGAGGTAGGTCCAATCTAGCAAGCATACGAACAAGTTCGACACAAGCACCTCAGCACTATACTCCCAACGACGAACAGAACCATCAGAATTAAAAGCAATATGAGTCTGAATCATGCCCCGGGTCTTCTCAAGTTTCTTAGGACACTTAGCAAGATGTCGAGTAAGATGCCCAGTGCCATGAGCAGAATAAGCAGAGTAGCGCTTATGGCAATGAAGGCAAGTGGCAGCAAACCTGATCTTTCTACCTTTCTCAGTTTTGTAGTGCTTCTCAAAGTCCTCCCAGACAGTAGACGTGGAAGGGCGATTAGAACCGATAGGGCTAACCTCGCTCTGGCCACCGTCGGCATCAGCCACATCGACTGGGGGGTCGGAGTCGTCGACGGGAAGGGGATCAGCAGCTGAATGGCCGAAGAGCACGGCAGCGTCCTCACGGACATCATCGTCCTCATCATCTCTGGCCATCCCGCACATACGCAGCTCGTCGTTCTGGGAGTGGTCAAACTCCCCGTCGTCGTGTCGCCCGGCGCCTGGGGCCATCTCTGCCGTCTTCGGTTCCTCGACGGCTACCACAATCAACAGATAAAAGCAGGGTTAGGTGGGGGATTAGGGTTTGGGTTAGGGTTAGGGTTAGGGTTTACCCTTACCTCTACGGCTGGAGCCCCGTAAACGACGACTATGAGACGGACCGATTGCACACCCCGGTTCCTCAACGGAGACCGGAGCCCCAGAGGTGGCGGCAGCCAGCGATGTGGACGACAGACAGATGACGGAGATGTGGCGAGGATGCCAAGAACGAGGCTCAATCGATGTTCAGGGATGAAGAATAAGGGAACAGATGGAGATTTAGGGCGGGAACCACCGGATCTGAGGGAGAAGAGGGAGATTGAGGGCGGAGAGGGAGAAGAGGGAACCACCGGCTACCGGAACTGACCCCTTACCCGCTGGAAGACTCCATGGTGACGACGACGGAGAGGAGACTCTGATGCGGCCAAGATGCGGAGGGCGAGGCTACCGGAGAGAGGCTAGGGTTTCCACCGGTAGGATAGAGGAGAGCGACGAAAGAATGAGCTAGGGTTCCAGCGCCGGGGGAGCGGCCGCGGCAGGGAGGATTATATAGCCCTCCTGCCCCCACAGGAGGATCCAACGGCTAGGAGCGGGGGGAGGCCGGATCAACGGCTGGCAGCCGTGCCAGCCCCGTGCCGCACGTTGGAGCGGGCCGTGCCTGTGCCGGTACTACGGGCCGGTGTGCAGGCCCAGGCATGGGCACGGTGGTGGGCTGGGCCAGGCACGGACACGGGCCAAGCCGTGTCGCACCGGGCCAGTGCCATGCTTTTTCGCACCGAGCCCGTGCTGGCCCAGCGGGCCTGGCCCATTTGGAAAACTATAGGTGCGAAGGTGGAGATCGCGAACCCGGAGGCCCTGGTGGATCCAGACGATGAGCGCGAGTTGTTCGTGGCATGCTGGTGTGCCCACCCTGACCTAGTCCCAGACGAGATCATCATGGCGGTGCCGGAGCCGGAGGAGGAGCACGACGGTGAGCCTCCATTCTTCCTCAGGCCGCACGAGATCATCCACGACGAAGTTCCAGCGCTAAGGTATCTGGTCCGTGTAAGAGATGTAAGAGTGAGAAATTGGGGAGAATGCTCAAGTTCCATTCATCACCGTATGCTGTTACATATAGAGGTGCCGAAGCATTAGAGGCCGATCCAGAGATCGTGGTCATCCCTCTCGCCTACATGCTAGGAGTCGTGTACAGAAGAATATGAATTATAGTTAGGAGCCGGTGGCTCAGAAACTAACTAGCATATCTATCATGCGCCTGAAGAGGTCGCTGACCCCCCCCCCCCCGCAGCAAATGTGAGCTTCGATCGATCGAATGCACAGCATCGTCTTGAATTCATTGAACAATGGCACTGCAAGCCCTTTGTCATAATATATCGCAAATTGATACCTCTTTGGGAACCTACTGAACTCGAAGCCCGACCAAGAGCTACCTTCTCGCGCATAAAGTGAACATCGAGCTCCACATGTTTGGTACGACGATGATGAACTGGGTTCTCGGTCAGGTACACCGCTGAGATGTTGTCACAATAGATGACTGTGGCCTTCTCAATTTTGACATGAAGTTCCTGAAGAAGATTGCGGAGCCAGCAACATTCAGCAGCAGCATTGGCGACTGCTCTATATTCTACTTCAGCACTTGATCTAGACACAGTTGTCTGTCACTTGACGGCCAGGAAACTAGTGAATCACCTAGGAACACACCATAGCCTGACGTTGATCGCCGCATGTCTGGGCATCCAGCCCAGTCCACGTCGGAGTAGGCCTTGAGCTCAGTGGAGGAGGACGCCAAGATGGTGACGCCGTGGTCAATGGTGCCCCGGAGATAATGCAGAATCCTTTTGACAAGGTTCCAGTGGGCATCAGTCGGTGAATGCATATGTAGACATGCTTGATTTACCGCATATGCAATGTCAGGTCTTGTGAGCGTCAAATACTGGAGAGCTCCTGTGATGCTGTGGTAGAATGTACTATCGGTTGCCGGCTCACCGTCGTGCATTGACAGTTTGGACTTGGGTGGCGAACCTGAACACCAAGGAAGAACCGCAGAGCACTAAGGTCCTTGATGGCGAAGGCACTGCGCAGCTGGTCGATGACATGTTGCAGCAGCGTTGTGGAAGGCGCGGTGAGGATGATGTCGTCGACGTAGACAAGGACATAGGCAATGTCCACACCCCGCTGGTAGATGAAGAGGGACGAGTCGGCGCCCGTTGCGGTGAAGCCAACGGAGCGAAGATGTGTACCGAGGCGCTGGAACCACGCACGCGGCGCCTGTTTCAAGCCGTAAAGCAACTTGATCAGTAGGCACACTGATCTGGGCGAGTGCCGTCGATGAAACCTGCAGGCTGGTGGCAGTAGACACGCTCCGCCAGATCGCCATGGAGGAATGCGTTCTTGACGTCGAGCTGGTGCACCGGCCACCGACGTGACGCAGCCAGATGGAGAAACGTGCGGATGGTTGCCGGTTTGACCACCGGGGAGAATGTCTAGTTGAAGTCGACGCTAGCACGCTGGGAGAAACCCCGGACAACCCATCGGGCTTTGCGGCGTTCCAGCAAGCCGTCTGGTTGCAATTTGTTCTTGAAAATCCACTTGCCGGTGATCACGTTGGCATGTTGTGGCCGTGGCACTAGAGTCCACGTTCCATTGGACTGCAGGGCGTCGAACTCCTCTTGCATTGCCATTCGCCAGTCGGGGTCGCGGAGAGCAGCATGAATGGTGGTTGGCGGAGATGGCGGTGAAGCAGTGGTGGCGATGTTCGCGTACTTCGGATTCGGCAGGTGAATGCCATCGCGCGCACGCGTCACCATGGGGTGGCGCGCCACCGCTGGTGTGTCCGGAGAAGAAGTGCTCGACGTCGTGGCAGCAACAGGTGCGGTCGCTGTCGGGGTAGCGGTAGGCGGGGCCGACGTTGTGGTCGCGGGCGTAGGTGACTCCGGTGTCGGAGCAGCCGGTGTGGAAGAGCCCAGCACTGCTGGAGCAGCCGGTGTGGAAGGGCCCGGCACTGCTGTTGCCGGAGTCGTGTTGTGCTGGGGAGCCCGTGGAGTGCGCTGTCGACGTGTAGACTGCACCGGCAAGAATTCGGTGTGGCACGGTGGGCAATTTGGATGTTCCGGCGTCTAAGTCGTCACAACCTGCGCAAAAGGGAAGCTGTGCTCGTCGAAGTAGACGTGCCGTGAAATAATGACACGCTTGCTCTCGGGATCATAGCACTTGTATCCGCACTAATCTGCTAGATATGCTAGAAAAATGCATCGGACAGAGCGGGGAGCAAGCTTGTGTGAAGCAGTGGCAGCAGTGTTTGGGTACACACAGGCAGCCAAAAACCCGCAGGTGTGCATAGTCTGGCGGCGTTCCAAACAGCAGTGCAAATGGTGTGGAGTTGCCACGGGGATGGCACGGTCGCCGATTGAGAAGATAGGAGGACGTGAGAAGTGCATCAGGCCAAAAGGAGGAGGGAAGAGAAGCCTGAAAGAGAAGTGCTCGAGTGCCATCATTGAGCATGCGAAGAACACGTTCAGCGCGCCCATTTTGCTGGGACGTGTATGGGCATGTCAGGCGAAGAGCAATGCCATTAGCAGCAAAGAACACACGATAAACTGAATTATCGAACTCCTTGCCATTGTCAGTTTGGAAACACATGATCTTTAATTGAAACTGAGTCTGAACAAAAGCATGAAAAGCAATGAGAGTAGGCAGAACATATATTTATTTCTGAGAGGAAAGGTCCATACAAAATGAGAATAATCATCAAGAACAGCAAGATAGTATTTGAAGCCTGAATTGCTCACAACCGGTGAGGTCCAGACATCACAGTGCAATAGCTGAAAAGGAACACTAGATACATTATTGGACTCTCTAAAACGGCAGCCGTACATGCTTGGCTAGACGACAGGCATGGCATGTATGGTCGCTAGACTTGGAACAGGAAAAACCAACACGGCGAGAAAGTTGCTGAAGCATGGCATGGCCAGGGTGACCGAGCCGGGCGTGCCAGAGCGGTGTGTTTGCGGAAGCGAGGAGCGCCTGCGATGATGAAGGAGCGCCAGGCTAAGTATGTAGAGGGTAGAGCTCACCCGAAGAATCACATCGGAGGATAGCCATCCTGGTTTGAAGATCCTTAATGGAGAAACCCCAAAGATCAAATTCAACAGAGACAGAGTTATCACGAGTTAGTGCACGAACAGAAATCAAGTTCTTTACTAACTGAGGAGCAATCAGGATGTTGTGCAATTGTAAAGGAGAGGAATTTGTAGGAATGATGGCGCGTCCAGTGCACTGGGCAGAGAGAGTGTGCCCATTGCTGACAACAATCTGGTGGGGAACACTAGAGGCAGAGTGAGTGGCAAGAATACCATGATTGGCGGCCATGTGTGACGTCGCACCGGTGTCCAGGAACCAGTCACCTCCACCGCCTGCAGAGTTGTGGAGGGACAGGTTGTTGAGTGCCGAGTAGAGTCCCGGTGGAATCGAGGACGCATCCTGTGGAGGCGGGGGCGCAGCAAGGGCGGCTAGCGCCTGAGGCGGTTAAACTTCGGGATGAGAGCCGAGAACGCCGGGGCGCCATGTGTGCAGCGGCCACGCCTGAACGACCCCTTGCCAAGGGTTGTAGGAGGTCGCCCACTGCGGTCCAGCAGGAGGCCGCGCGAGATTGGTGCCGGTCGAGGAAGTATTGCCGCCGGATGCAGGTGAACGGCCACGGTTGTTGTCGAACGCCTTGTGCTTCTTGCGGCGGTCACCACTGCCGCCACCAGAGGCAGGCGGGAGGGGAGGTGGATCAAGAAGAAAGCTGATACCATGTAAGAGTGGGAAATTGGGGAGAATGCTCAAGTTCCATTCATCACCATATGCTGTTACATGTAGAGGTGCCGAAGCACTGGAGGCCGATCCAGAGATCGTGGTCATCCCTCACGCCTACATGCTAGGAGTCGTGTACAAGAATAGGAATTACAGTTAGGAGCCGGTGGCTCAGGAACTAACTAGCCTATCTATCGTGCGCCTGAAGACCAGGTCGCTGACAGTCCGCATCCGGATCGTGGAGTTTCAGGACTGGCACACGCCGCCGCCGTCCTCCAACGACGAGCTCTACGGCGCCGGCGATGACGAGGACAGTGACGATAGTAACTACTACGGCTTTCATCCGGGCTTCGGCGGCGGCGGCGGCGGTGGTTCGCGGCCGCGGACAACCAGGTTCGCTGGGCCGAACGAGCCGCGCCTCGGGAGGGGTTCCGGGCCAGGCTTCCCGCCGCAGGAAACGAGGCAGGTTGTTCGTGTTGGAGCGTTCACTTGCCCTGTCGTGTCGACGCGCGGTGCCATGCCCTGCTGCGGGGAAAGCAGCGCGTTTCGCGCCACGCCTGGGACGATTGTCGAGCAGCACATGGAGGCAGTCTTTGACTTCGAACACTTGTCTCGGGGCTCACCCTCTTCTGTCAAGGCTCCAGCGGTTGACCCAACGGTGGACGAGGCCGCGCTGCGCACGCCGTGTCAGGACGTCAGGAGCTGCGACAGCGACATCTGCCACTCCAACCTGTGCCAACGCCGCGACCGCTCTGCCTGCGCCCCGCGCCGCGGCATGGTAGGCTCCGCCCTTGCGGCTGACGATGAGCTATTCCACACTTGCCTGCCTCGTGGACCGTCTTGGGCCGCCGATGGGCCGGACTTGCTGTTCGGTGATCGACATGTCGACGAGCCACCGGCCCAGCTATCAATGGCGGACCTCGCTATCGACCTCTGCCTCTCGGGCCCGGAAGACTGCGCGTCTGGGCATTCCTCGCCTGGGCCGGCCCAGCTAACGCACGGTAGGAACTGTTCCACGGACGACAACGACTTTGTGCCGGACAATACTGCTGCCATGACCCCTTCTTTGCTCCACGTGGCTGCTACGGTGCCGCGGGTGGTTCTGCTTGCGGACGCTCCGGCCAGCGACTACATGGGGTTGCACGATGATGTCCACACCAGGGATGCTGTGCTGGCCTCCATGGCTGACTTCATCTCGACCTTCAAGAAGAACCTGGAGCCTACGGTGATCCTGTCGCCACCGCGCCTGCGGCAGACTCGGTCCAACAAGGCGGCGGCACGGGAGCCCAGCGATGAAGAGCTGATCCCCAAGAGGAGCGCAAGGCTTGCGGCGAAGAGTAAGCACAGGGAACAAGGCCGGAGGCGCAAGCACGCAAGGTGATGATGAAGCGTCTCGGCGTCCAGATCGACACGCCCCGGTGAAGCATCGTTTGATGAGTTCCAGACCGCCTTCACCACACTGCTGTCCGAGTCCACGAGGGAAGCCATGCAGGTTCTTTTACCGGGTAGGAAGCAGCGGGCCTTGGGGTACGATAGCGCCGCCTAAGTCTCAGCCCTGGTCGCTCTAGTCTGTTCTCCATGTTAGGACATAATATCTTCATCTGGAACGTGCGTGGCCTTAACTCACGGGCGCGCCGTGGTGTTGTGCGCGAGTTCTTCCTGCAGGAACGCGCCTCCGTCGCTCGTCTTGTGGAGACTAAGATTGATGTACTGCTTACCTCGATGGTCTATGACTTAATGGGAACAGGCTTTGATTACTTGTGTTTGCTGGCTGTTGGTGCCTCGGGGCGGCGGGGGGAGGGGGCGCGGGGATTATTTTGGGTTGGTCGCGCGATGAATGGGCTGTCCCGGCAGGTGTGCAGACAGTTCACGGCCACCGTTCGCCTGTGCAGCCCGCTAACACGGCTGGAAAAGCCTGGTGGCTTTGCGCCATCTACGGCCGGTGGACGACGGACTCAAGGCGGATTTCCTGGCCGAGCTTCGAACAGTTCAGGCGGACTGCCCTGGAGAGCTGCTGCTCTGTGGAGACTTCAATATGATTTATCAGGCGCAAGACAAAAATAACAGCCGTCTGAACCTTTCGGCAATGCGTTGCTTCCGTCGGACTTTGGACGCCATGGCCGTTGATGAGCTCTATCTCCATGGTAGGCTCTACACCTGGAGCAACGAGCGACGCCGACCAACCTTGAAGCAGATCGACCGCGCCTTCGCTACCGTGATGTGGCTGGAGGCGTTCCCGGACCATCGGTTACGGACGTTGTCTTCGGATAGCTCAGACCATGCACCGTTACTCCTCGAGCTTCGAACGGAGACACGGGCCACGCCGCGATTCCGTTTCGAACCGTTCTGGGTACGGCTCGACGGGTTCGAGGAAGCGGTCCAGCAAGCCTGGGATTACACCCCCATGAATGTCGACGCTTGCCGCTTAATCGACATCAAGCTGAGACGCACAGCGAAAGCTTTAAAGAGCTGGAGTATGCGCAACGTCGGGAGTGCTTGCCAGCAGCTCTTCATGGCGAGAGAGCTGATCGCACAGCTGGACAAGGCCCAGGAGTCCAGGTTGCTTACTGATGAAGAGCGCGCGTTCCGGGCCGAACTCAAATGTCGCTGTCTTGGCCTCGCCTCTCTCACCCGCACGATCGCGCGGCACCGCTCCCGGATTAGATTCCTTGTTGAAGGAGATGCCAATACAAAAATTTTCCACCTTCAAGCTTGCCATCGAAGTCGTAAAAACTACATTGGCGCGGTCCAACATGAGGGTACCTGGTTCTCTGCTGAAGAGGCAAAGCACGACCTCATCTTCAGCGCCTACAACGGCATCCTAGGCGTCCCGTTCCAACGGGAGCACTCTTTGCACCTGGATGATCTACTACCACAACTCGACCTCACAGGTATCGATGCCTGTTTCTCTGAGGAGGAAATATGGGCTACCATCAAAGAGTTGCCGTCCGATCGTGCACTGGGGCCTGATGGCTTCCCCGGGATGTCCTACAAGGCGGCCTGGCCGATCATCAAGCATGACGTGCTCAATGCGTTCAACGCACTTTGGTCGCTCGACGCCAGGAGTTTCTACCTCCTCAACGACGCGCTCATGGTCCTGCTACGGAAGAACAACGCCCCCACACGCCTCAAGGACTACAGGCCAATCAGTTTGATGCACAGCTTCTGCAAGCTGTTCGCTAAGTGCCTGGCTAGGCGGCTGGCACCAAGGCTAAAGGACATCGTCGCGCCAAACCAAAGTGCCTTCATCAGAGATCGGTCCATCCATGACAATTTCAGAGACGTGCAATTGGCGTGCCGTTGGCTGCACTGCAGGTCTGCAGGAAGTTCCCGGCTGTACTGCTGAAAATTGATATCGCCAAGGCTTTTGACTCCGTTGCGTGGCCGTTCTTGATCGAGGTGATGCAGCATATATCGGCTTCCCGCGGCGATGGATCAACTGGATCTGCATCCTACTGTCCACTGCAAGTACCAAGGTACTCGTGTGCTCGTCAACGGCACAGCTGGAAGAAGGATCAGCCATGCGAGGGGGCTCAGACAAGGTGACCCCATTTCTCCGATGTTGTTCGTGATCGTCATGGAGGCACTGAATTCACTCATCAGAGAGGCCGATCGCCGGTCAGCGCTGTCACCACTCCTGGACATGCTATTGCTCATCGTGCGTCCCTGTACGCTGATGATCTAGTGCTGTTGGTTGCCCCGAATGACAATGATCTGCAGTGCGTGATCCAGATCCTCCAGCTCTTTGCCGGGGCGTCAGGCCTAGTCACCAACGTCAACAAGTGTGTCGCTACGCCAATTAGGTGTTCTGACGAAGTGATGGCGGCTGTCCAGCAGGCCTTCCCATGTGTGGTTGCACCATTCCCATGCAGGTACCTCGGCGTACCACTATAGATGGCCAACCGGGCCGCACGGCACGGCACTGGCACGAGCACGGTCAGTCACGGCACGGCTAAGCACGGCACTAGGCGGCACGGTGGCTTAACCGTGCCGTGCCTAACAGTGCCGCCGTGCCGAGACCTTGGCCCAGGCACGACTCTATCGGCGGTGAACCGTGCCGTGCCGTGCTGTATAGCACGGCAGCCTGACGTGCCCACGCCGCCGCTGTGCTCGCCCGCCGGCGTGGGGCCGCGTCGCCGCCTGAGCTCGCCCTCGCCGGGGCCGCGCCGCCGCCACACTCGATGCCGCAGAGAAGGCCGGATCCAGGAGGAGGTGGCCGGATCTGGGCCATGGCCGCCGAATCCGCCCGCCGCCGCCGTGGATCTAAGCACCGGCGAGGGAGAGGCCGCGCCATGCCATGCCATGGATCCGGGCGCCGCGAGGGAGAGAGGACGCTCCGCCACGCCGTGCCAGTGAAACCGCTCCACCGCGGCCACGGGAGAGAGCTAGAGAGGGAGGGGCCGGCGGCTGCTGCTGGCCTATTGGGGATGGGGATGGGATGGGGAGGAGGAGGCCGCGGCGGCGGCGGCCCCCCGCTGGCGGCCATGGGAGAGAGCTAGAGTGGGAGGGGCCGGCGGCTGCTACTGGCCTATTGGGGAGGGGAGGAGTTGCGGCCGTGCCCCGGCGGCGGCCACGGGAGAGACCGAGAGAGCAGAGAGGGAGCCCGGCGGCTGCTGCTTATGGAGGAGGGCAGCGGCTGCTGCTATGAGGGGAGGCGCTGCTGTGGAAATGAGTGGGGGAAGAGAGAGAGGAGGATGTTAGGGTTTAGGTGAGGGAGGGATGCTTATATACTGGTATCCAACGGCTCTGGTTCATCTGCTGCTCATCAACGGTGGAGAATAAACGGGCCATGTCGTGCCGGGCCATTATTCGTGCCGTGCCTAGGCCGGCACTGCGGGCCGACATGGCGGCCCAGGCACGGCACTACGACCGGGCCGTGCCAGGCACGGGCACGAAGCGAGCCGAGCCGGGCCGTGCTTCTCAGTGCCGTGCCTGGGCCGACCCATAGTGCTCGGGCCAAATGGCCAAATATACGTACCACTGTCGCTCAGTCGTTTGAAGCGTGCTGATGAGCAGTCGCTCGTCGACTCGATCGCATCTAAGATCCCGACATGGAAGGCAGGTATGCTGACACACGCTGGACGTGTCTTGCTCACGAAGGTGACCCTATCGGCTATCCCGATCCACATGAGTATTGCATGTTGCTTGTCCAATTAGGCCCTGGACCAGATAGACAAGCGCCGCCACGCGTTCCTTTGGTCGGGCACCGCTACAACTCGGTTGGTGGGAAATGCAAATTAGCATGGCCGGTGGTTTGTGGGTCAACACATCTAGGAGGACTCAGCGTGCTGGATTTGTGCTTCTTTGGCTTCGCGCTAAGACTGAGGTGGGAGTGGCTCGGCAGGACTGCTCATGATTCTTGCTGGGCCAGGTTGCCGTTCAGGTCGGAGAAGTCCATTATATTGCTGCTGACGGTGAACATCGGCGATGGGGCAAGTGCCAGGCTTTGGACTGACAGTTGGGCTTCTGTGGGAGCCCTGTGTCACTATGCCCCTAACCTGTACGCGGCCATTTCGAGAGCGGGTAAGAAAAGATCGCTTAGAGATGGCATCTTCCAGAACCGTTGGGCGCAGGACATTGTCGGCGCGCCAACCACCCAGGCACTCTGTCAATACCTACGGGTGTGGGGCATTCTTCGCGACGTCGTTCCTCTGCAGGATCTCTGATTGGCCTAGAGGGAGGTGAATAGGCCTGTCAAAACAAACACTTAAACTTTTATCAAATTCATCCAGTGGCACTGCCCCTCTGGAGAACGGCACCGCCGAACTGCGGCATTGCCGGGCTAGAACAACAGCACTGCCGCACCTGTAGACAACTTCGAATCACAGTACAAAATCCGTGAACGAAAACTTAGATCGGAGAAATTTTCTAGCTTACTGCAGGTATGACAATCACAGAACAAGGGCTAGAAGTGGTAGAAACACCACACACAAGTAGATCGACTAGAAACCCTAGTAATCACCTCAACCACAATATGTCATGCAAGTAATATAAATCAAGCACAAGTGACACAATGATTTATTCCGTGGTTCGGCTCGTCACCAAGGCTTGCTTACCTCCATGTTGTTGAGGTTAGCCACTAAGGCTTAGGGCTTTTCAACCCTTCCTCATTCTCAAATCAAGAGACTTAACTCTTGAGATGAGAGGTGAATTTACTAACTTCAAGAGATGGTTATAAACCTTCCAGGGCTGCCACACAAGTTGACAAGCTCCACGAGCGATGCTCTAGTCGGCTAGGAGCCACGCTCCAAGAGTAACAAACACAGCCATCGACCAAAACGTGAACCAAGTGCTCTTTAGAGTTTGGGAATCAATAGAGCTGCTCTCTAATCGAGTTTTGGACCCTTTTCCCTCAAGGATTGATGAAGAAATCAATGGATTTGCTTAGGGGCTTGAGGTCAACAATGGAGGAAAAGAGAGAGCTCCTGCTCTGTTTTGGACGTGTTGAAGTGAGGAAGAAGAGGCAGAGAGCCGTTGGGGAGGAAGAGGAAAAGTATATATACCCCCCAGCCCCAACAGTCACCGTACCTAAGGGGTCGGACGAGACAAAGCCCGCGGCCTCGAAGTCGGGCGAGACAGAGCCCGCGTCCTTGGGGTCGGGTGAGACGGAGCCCGAACCCAAGGGGTCGGGCGAGACGGAGCCCGCGGCCTCGAGGTCGGGCGAGACGGAGCCCGCGGCTTCGAGGTCGGGCGAAAAAGGAGCCCGCAACCTTGGGGTCGGGCGAGACCTTTTAATACGTCTCGAGCTATCCGGTGAAGTCTGAAACATCCTCAATTTTCCGCGAAGGGATAATCCACAGAAAAAATTATAATATGATGAAACCAATAGTTGATTCCATCATATTATCATATATCAGTCGATATCACAGTCATACATCGTAAGATTATAAGAATACAAGATATTACATCACTAGGAACACACCTATTACAGAGTTAATCTAGTGGAAGACTATCGAGCGAAGGCTTCTCCTTCACGGGTCGTCATCAGAGTTGGCGTAGTGTAGCGTAGATTCCATCTCCGAACCAAACTTGAGCGTAGGCACGAGACTTCTTAATCCTTCTATAGTCAGCATCTCTGAGAACTAGGAAATCTGCACACCGCCAGATGTGTGCAGACCATGGTCAGCACCGATGAGCTTTAGTGGAAAAGATAAAACAAGAGGATCTGGCGATCCTAACATTTGGCTGTGGTTTGCATCCTTAGCGCATGAGAAGTAAGTAACAGTAGTAATGTAATAATAATGTCCAGTTTCGAACACATTCCTAGCCACACACATCCACATCCATCCATATCCATCCACCAACCATCCATCCCAAACCATCTCCACACCACCACACCTTATCTCATCTCACACACTCAGGTCGACAGGCCAACTCCCTCTCGGCCTTGTCTCAACAGCCCGCAGCCCCAAGGCTCACGACCAGAAAATACCCCAACCCTAGAGGGAGAAAAGAAGGACTCATCTCCTATCTAGTTTAAGCGAAACCCAGGAAAGGTCCATAGCCGACAAGTCAAAATATGTATCGATCGATCAACCATACACTCTGCAGAGGTTTTACATACCCACAAGATTAGCCATCCTCGGAGCCATGTATCTCCTAGGCAGAATTCCGGTCGCTTGCTAGCCTAGAACGATGCCACCCTACCTCTCAGCCCTGGAACATCCCAAGTCTGGTCTGGGATGGCTGATACTGTGAGTCGTAGACAGAGCCAGGGCCCTCCGGATGTCAAGAGCCGGGTCCACAAGGCCTCCTGAAGTCTCGAAAGGGTGTGGAGGAAAACCGCGCGCCCTGTACCTCCTTGCACACGTTCACCTAGCAGTAGTGGCATCGCTCTACCAAGTAGTCCGACCGTCCCGCACCATATAGGGCGAGTGGGATGTAAAGGATTCCCGGTGAATCTGAGTACTAGTAAGTCCTTAGGGATGACCAAGCCAGAATGTCTCCATCAGGGTTTCTATTTTACGTGCCACCACAGCACCTCTACCCCGGGCTCCACCTCTCCGAGGTTCACACCCAAGGCCACCTCCAATTACCATTTACCCGCCACAGGTATTCCTTATCCAAGTGCCCAGGTAGCACCACATGGCAAGACTCGCCCCAGGCTCGTCGTTATTCCAGCTCGGTCGACACAACCCTCACTCTCCACGCACCCAAGACACACACAGCACGCTCACACACCACCAAGTCCGGCACCCATAGCCAAACCATTCCCAGGGGGTTCACCACCAGCATCACATCCCTGATATAATGCGAAGTGGAGTTAATATTAAGTATAGTGGGGTAATATGCAAGCAAGCGGGCAAGTAAGCATATTTAAGCGAGCGAATGCGCAAAGCAGGGTGACGTGGTAGAGTGGGTTGCATCATGGTAATAATGGCTCAGGTAGTAGCATGCATCAAAGTACTAGCAAAGGAATAATTATAAAGCGCTAGCAGTTCTAGATATTATGCAATGTCTAATAGGATTCTCTAAAAGAGGGTGCTGCCATGACACCTGCGATGTAGAGGTAGTAGTGGTACAATTCTCCATTCATTGGTGTTCCATTAGCGGGGTCACCTCCTCCTGCGTTGACTCCATTCCGCAGTCCTTGTCGTCGTCCACGTTCTCTTGGTCCAATCGTCAGCTACTCCACGAAACGACACGCAAGGCAAGAGAGCACTCCACACTCGAAAAGACGACAATACGCAGGAAAAATCCAATAACACCAGTGAGGCAATAAGAGATACACGGCTTAGCCCTCGCGGCGGTTGTCCGATTTCGTCTGGCCAAAGAATCACAAGTGGTGGTTTGCTAAGCACAAGCTTAAGTCATGGCCAAGCCAGTATGGCTTTAGGATAGAGGGTTTAAGCCAAAGCTTATCCATAACAACACCACGGCTCACGATCTTTCGATCCGGTGTCATTGAATTGACGGGGATTGGAAGTCAGGCCCCAAGAAGAACGACGGGGTTTGGCTCTTATAGCCTTATCCTGCAAGTCACAATTGGACACGAGTAGCAAACAAGAATGATTAACACTATTGTAACTTGACTCCAACGTACTTCGGCTCGCCCACTATGGTAGAAAGCGGTAGCGCAAAGAGATTGGACATCAACGGTTTCCCTCGATCCACACGACACAATAACGTTGGGAGCCGAGTAGAGAGTCGCTCAACACGGCAAAAGATGCGGTGATTAGCTAGGCACATCCACGTCATGTTCTCAGACACATCTTCGGGAAAGATGGTTTTAGACGGTTGATCGGGTCAACACGCACGGGTCCGAGGTACGATATAGACCATAGCTTCGCTAACCCAAAAGGGATAGTCCGGTCTTTAATCCAATCGTCATGGGCAAGACGGAATCAAACAGGGCAGGCTAATGGTGCAACAAGAGCAAGAACAACAAGGAACAAGGTCTACTTCTTCCAACACTTGCGCCATGACGAAAGACGGGGCATTGGGAGGAAGCGACAAACACCAAGTGCGCAGACCACTCATAGGGTACCCGACCTGGGTGCACTGGCACTGAGATATCTCTCGGACTCGAAGCGGAGAAACGTGATGGTCAAACGGGGTACAAGCATACAAGGGCTTGAGCACGAAGAAGCAACTAAAAGCGAAAGAGAGGCGTATCTCCATGGTCATGGCGAGGTGAACTCGCGGCCACAAGCTATGCCTATGAGTTGGCATTCATCGTTCCACGATTGTTTACTCCCAGGTTTTCTCCCACAAAACTTGGTCATGGAAGGCTCAAGGTGTGCGGGTGATATTCGCATCGATGTTAGTATCGACATCGAATCCATCACAACCATGTTCTAGGGCCGAAGGCAGGAGCTAACACTCGTGGTACTATGAAGTCAACTAAAAGGTGAGGGGTCGAGTCACACTCGGCATCACGGTCATGGCGAGACGTATCCCGCGATCGTAACGTCCGAACGAGATACGATCCTCGGCCCGGCTCTCAAGGCTTGGCACACATGCAACAACACCAACAACAACCGGTGATAAGAACCAAACACGACCGAAAAGCGCGCAACAACTCGACACGACTACACGGAGTAGCACATTCCATATTGGGTGATAGGTGAATTCTCGTAAGACGACCATGGATGAGATAGGTTGTAAGAATAGGGCCCAACAAGATAGATATGCGTATACGGAAAGATGCGAGATGGGGCTCTCCATGGTCTCGGTAAGACATACGACTAGGGTTCATGGTCCAGAGGGTATGGCTTGCGGTAGACGGGGTCATGGTGGTCTCGGCCAGTGAGGCCATGTGGTCTCGGCAACGGTGGTCTCGGCAACGATGGTCTTGGCAACGGTGGTCTCAACGGCGGAATGGTGGTCTCGACAACGGTGGTCTCAAGAAGCGGTAATCTCGACAACGGTGGTCTCGCGCAATGGTGGTCTCGGCAGCAAAGTGGTCTTGGCAATGGTGGTCTCAAAGAAGCGGTGGTCTAAGCAGCGGTGATCTCGGCAACGGTAATCTTGACAGCGGTAATCTCGGCAATGGCGGGCGGCGGTGTGGGCCCGATCAGCGGGGCTGGGCCTAGAATGGGTTTGGATGGGCGGATATGGACTAGATTTGGGCCGGACCGCCCGAACACATGTCGCACGGGAGGCCATCCGTGGCTCGTTTCGGTGGGGCCCTTAGCGGGTCGGTCCACGCGGTCTTTGGCCCATGGTGGACCACGTCTTTGTAGGTCTATGGACCGCAGAGCGGTCCGTGGTGGACCACGCCCATGCGGGCGTAGGCGAGTGCGTGTATCGTGCACCTGGCAGCGCTTGCGTGGTGACGGGTACTTTGGCTCCTCGCTTCCCTCTTCCCACGGTGGAGGCCGTCGCCGATGACGCAGGTCACACTGCGCGATGGGCGAGTTGGCGGCCCCGAGGCCGGATAAAGGGAGATAGGGCCTTGTGGAACCGCATCGAGGGCACCGAGGGTGAAGGACGGTTGTTGGTGCTCGTCGGCGGCGCGGTGGTGGCGGCTCAATGGCGCGCGTGATAGCGGCTTGGCGGCGATCTTGGCGAGGGCGCTTCGGCGGGAGAACGAGTGAGGTGGTGGCGGCAGTCGCCAGCCGAGACTGTGGGTGCATCGGCTCCCGGTTCTCGGCCGAACACGATTACATAGCGGAGGCGGCGGGGGGCCGCGGGCGTGGTCGGCCATGGCGGCGGTGGCCAGACAGCGATGGCGAGGTGCTTGGAACGTTCTCCGGTCGCACGAGTCCGTTGGTGGGGTTTGGTGAAACTCTACCGGCCCGAGATGACCGGAACATCATAGGGCCAAGGGTGGTCTCGGCCATAGTGGCTGTGCGGGCATGGGGCAAGGACATGCCGGCGTTCGTGTGTGGGAGCCGAGTGCAAGTGCATGTGTTTTTGCAATCTGTGCAGTGCGAGCTCAAGGTGAGGGTGTCGATCGGCAGGTCTGTGCAGGAGCTTGTGGGCGATGCTCGCCGACGTCGTGCACGCGACGGTGATGAGACCACGCGGCAGCAAGGTCACGATGAGGCTTTGGTTGGGCTGCATGCACTGCTGTGCTCCATGCGATCTAGGAAGAGGAGACATGGCTCAGCTGTGCTCCATGCGACCGGCGTCAGTGACATGGCAGAACGGTCGCGCCGCGACGGCGGCATGGGAGTGAGGCGACTCCGGCGAGGCAGGGGCGACGGCGGCTCCCAGGCTTCTCCTCCTACTTCATCTAGTGCGGGCTATGTCTTAGAGAGGGTCGGGGCTCAAGGTGGGGGTCTCCCTAACTCTATTGGCCGGCTGTGGGTGGAACGGCTCTGCCATGGCCGTGCTCTGGCCATGGCGTGCACGCTCGGTGCTCGCGTGGTGGCGCCGACATTCTCGAGCCACCAGGGCTCGGCAAGGCATCTTCCTAGGCCGTGCGTGTGTAGTGCGTGTACGCATGTGCAAAGGGGTTCCAAAGTTTAGGTCTAGCATTTCCCAGGTTGGGAGAACACGGCGGCGTTCACAGAGCGTTCACGACGGCGGGGAACATGGCGCGGCAGGAAGGCTCATCGTCGGTGCTGAGGGGGAAATAGGATAGCGGCGCAGTGACGAGGCGAGGCCGTGATGGGTCGAGCCGTCGCAGGGAGAGCCGCAACGCTGCTGTAGTCATACGGGGCGGTGTCCTCGTTCCAGCGACTCTGGCGGCGGATGGCTCTGGCGTGCTCTGGTTCCTTTTCTTCTTCCTTCCTCTCTCCTTTCTTCCTCCTTCTCCCTCTCTCTTGCTTGGTGCGGTTTGGGAGAGGTCACCGTGTGGCGGCGGGGCATGGGAACACGCTAGGGCACCCGGGGCCAGGGCTTTTATAGCCGAAGCTCAGCCATGGCATGGAACGAGCGGCTGGAGATGGCCAAGGGGTGCGCGGAGGGTTGTGATAGCATTGAGGCTAGGGCTTGTGGTCGTGACGTGGTCATGAAAAGCGATAATGAAACCAATTCTGTGCTCCTTGGTCAAAAAGGCGAGGGACAGGGAGGGGGGCAGGTGCATGGCATGGCCATGGTGAGCTGGCTCGTGCGGCAGTGTCACGCCGTGCGTCGTGACTGCCGGGCAGCCGGTGCTGCTGTGGCACCCTTCCAACTGGGTCTCGTGGTCGGTTGTGAGGGCACGGAAGGTGGATAGGGGCCGAGGCGGCAAGATCGGATTTCCCACCTTCCCCCCACGGCACCGGTGCTCTGCCTTCTGAATGCACAGGAGGGGGCTAAGGAGGGGGACGACAAGGGTGTCCCACCCGTCAACCAGCGCGGGGAGGAGGTGATGACGTCGGGCTTGCTGGGCCACGCGTGTGAGGCCACAAGCGCAAGCAGGCCAGCGAGGCCGGGAGGGCGAGCTGGGCCAGCAGTTGGAGCACGCGGGGTCTGGGGGTGAGCTGAGCCTACTCCGCTGATCGGCCCGGCAAGGGAAGGAAGGCCTGTGCTAGCTAGGCCTATGGGTGTGTGTCTGTGGCTAATGAAGCGAAGGGAGGGTGAGATGGTAGAATTTGGTGGTGGTAGAAGGCAGGCTAGGCCGACTCGGTTGCTTGGGCTGGTTTAGCTTTTTCCCTTTTCTATTTCGTTTTCTATACTTCTACAAGCCATGGGTTCCTATATATTGGTATACATGTATTGCCAACATGTACACCTCCTAGTGGGGTCCCTAGGGGTTCAGGGTTAAGTCCAAGGCAACAACAGTGTCGGGTTTTGGTTATTTAATGAGAAGGATTCGAGAGAGGGGTTTCATAATTGAAAGATAAAGGGGAAAAGGTAAAGGGTATTTTCCTCTTTATGACTTGATGAAATTGGATCAAGAGTCTGACAGAGACACAAAGAAGAATTTAGACGAACTCAATATGATAGAAAGAAGGTGCTATAGATTTGTGCACTTCGACACAAAACCCTAAACGCATCTAAAAATCTCCGACAAACACCTACACACAGTACTATATGTATGCAATAATTTATTTATAAATTGTCCTTAGTTTGACCTAGCAACTACATGCTTCACACATTGGCTCAAAATTTTTAAAAAGTTTGTATTTTTGGCTTCTCCAAAAACCCGGGTTGTTACAGTCCACCCTCCTTACAGGAATCTCGTCCTCGAGATTAAGGTGTTGCTCGGTCGACGAAGAGGTAGGGTGTTACTTCTTGATCAAGGTAGTTGTTCCATAGAACCTTGCAAAAGGAATTGTCGTCCTTTTGTTTTCTTCAATAACTCAATCCAAATTTGTACGGGGTGTCCAAGGATCTCTAGAGGTTTCGTCTAGTCAGATGGCGGTCTTGGTTCATAGCCTGCTGGGTTAGCCAGGGTCCTGGAGTCACATGTAAATAAAATAGCTTCTATATTCTTCACTCAAGCAATATAAACACAAGAAGCATAAGAAGCAAAAAGATCCAAGCACTCAAGCAGCATTACAACTCCTATATGCATAGTGGTGACTTAAGGCGACTCCTAAGCCTTTGAGTCTCACACATCTATCGATCTTGCGTGGGTGACAAAGGGAATCATTTCCTAGTGGTCAACTTCTCAGATCGGGGATAGTCAGTTAGTAGTAGAACTCAAGGTAGAGACGGGGAATCAAGTGTTAGTAGCTATAACTCCACTACAGATAGAATGTTTGGCTCCTAAACTAGTGTTTGGTACTAAAGGTCTCATCCTAAGGTCAAGTATGGCTCTGATACCAACTGAAACATCCTCAATTTTCCGCGAAGGGATAATCCACAGAATGAATTATAATATGATGAAACCAATAGTTGATTCCATTATATTATCATATATTAGTCGATATCACAGTCATACATCGTAAGATTATAAGAATACAAGATATTACATCACTGGGGAACACACCTATTACAGAGTTAATCTAGCGGAAGACTATTGAGTGAAGTCTTCTCCTTCATGGGTCGTCATCAGAGTTGGCGTAGTGCAGCGTAGATTCCATCTTCGAACCAAACTTGAGCGTAGGCACGAGACCTCCTAATCCTTCTATAGTCAGCATCTCTGAGAACCAGGAAATCTGCACACCGCTAGATGTGTGCAGGCCATGGTCAGCACCGATGAGCTTTAGTGGAAAAGACAAAATAAGAGGATCTGGCGATCCTAACATTTGGCTATGGTTTGCATCCTTAGCGCATGAGAAGTAAGTAACAGTAGTAATGTAATAATAATGTCCAGTTTCGAACACATTGCCAGCCACACACATCCACATCCATCCATATCCATCCACCAACCATCCATCCCAAACCATCTCCACACCACCACACCTTATCTCATCTCACACACTCAGGTCGACAGGCCAACTCCCTCTCGGCCTTGTCTCAATGGCCCGTAGCTCCAAGGCTCACGACCGGAAAATACCCCAACCCTGGAGGGAGAAAAGAAGGACTCATCTCCTATCTAGTTTAAGCGAAACCCAGGAAAGGTCCATAGCCGACAAGTCAGCATATGTATCGATCGATCAACCATACACTCGGTAGAGGTTTTACATACCCACAAGATTAGCCATCCTCGGAGCCATGTATCTCCTAGGCAGAATTCCGGTCGCTTGCTAGCCTAGAATGATGCCACCCTACCTCTCAGCCCTGGAACATCCCAAGTCCAGTGCGGGATGACTGTCATGTGAGTCGAGATGCGAGCCGGGCCCTCCGGATGTCAAGAGTCGGGTCCACAAGGCCTCAAGTCTCGTAAGGGTGTGGGGAAAACCGCATGCGCCTGCACCTCCTTGCACACGTTCGCCTAGCAGTAGTGGCATCGCTCTACCAAGTAGTCTGACCGTCCCGCACCATATAGGGCGAGTGGGATGTAAAGGATTCCCGGTGAATTTGAGTACTAGTAGGTCCTTAGGGATGACCAAGCCAGAATGTCTCCATCAGCGTTTCCATTTTATGTGCCACCACAGCACCTCTACCCCGAGCTCCACCTCTCCAGGTTCACACCCAAGGCCACCTCCAATTACCATTTACCCGCCATAGGTATTCCATATCAAAGTGCCCAGGTAGCACCACATGGCAAGACTCGCCCTAGGCTCGTCGTTATTCCAGCTCGGTCGACACAACCCTCACTCTCCACGCACCCAAGACACACACAGCACGCTCACACACCACCAAGTCCAGCACCCATAGCCAAACCATTTCCAGGGGGTTCACCACTAGCATCACATCCCCGATATAATGCGAAGTGGAGTTAATATTAAGTATAGTGGGGTAATATGCAAGCAAGCGGGCAAGTAAGCATATTTAAGCGAGCGAATGCGCAAAGCAGGGTGATGTGGTAGAGTGGGTTGCATCAGGGTAATAATGGCTCAGGTAGTAGCATGCATCAAAGTACTAGCAAAGGAATAATTATAAAGCGCTAGCAGTTCTAGATATTATGCAATGTCTAATATGATTCTCTAAAAGAGGGTGATGCCATGACACCTGCGATGTAGAGGTAGTAGTGGTACAATTCTCAATTTGTTGGTGTTCCATTAGCAGGGTCACCTCCTCCTGCGTTGACTCCATTCCGCAGTCCTTGTCGTCGTCCACGTTCTATTGGTCCAATCGTCAGCTACTCCGCGAAACGACACGCAAGGCAAGAGAGCACTCCACACTCGAAAAGATGACAATACGCAGGAAAAATCCAATAACACCAGTGAGGCAATAACAGATACCCGGCTTAGCCCTCTCGGCGGTTGTCTGATTTCGTCTGGCCAAAGAATCACAAGTGGTGGTTTGCTAAGCACAAGCTTAAGTCATGGCCAAGCCAGTATGGCTTTAGGATAGAGGGTTTAAGCCAAAGCTTATCCATAACAACACCACGGCTCATGATCTTTCGATTCGGTGTCATTGAATTGACGGGGATTAGAAGTCGGGCCCCAAGAAGAACGATGGGGTTCGGCTCTTATAGCCTTATCCCGCAAGTCATAATTGGACACGAGTAGCAAACAAGAATGATTAACACTATTGTAACTTGACTCCAACGTACTTCGGCTCGCCCGCTATGGTAGAAAGCGGTAGCGCAAAGAGATTGGACATCAACGGTTTCCCTCGATCCACACGACACAATAACGTCGGGAGCCGAGTAGAGAGTCGCTAACATGGCAAAAGATGTGGGGATTAGCTAGGCACATCCATGTCATGTTCTCAGACACATCTTCGGGAAAGATGGTTTTAGACGGTTGATCGGGTCGACAAGCACGGGTCCGAGGTACGATATAGACCATAGCTTCGCTAACCCAAAGGGGATAGTCCAGTCTTTGATCCAATCATCATGGGCAAGACAGAATCAAACAGGGCGAGCTAATGGTGCAACAAGAGCAAGAACAACAAGGAACAAGGTCTACTTGTTCCAACATTCGTGCCACGACGAAAGACGGGGCATTGGGAGGAAGCGACAAACACCAAGTGCGCATACCACTCGTAGGGTACCTGACCTGGGTGCACTGGCACTGAGATATCTCTCGGACTCGAAGCAGTGCAGTTGTCACCGCGAGAATTAGAGAAACATGATGGTCAAACGGGGTACAAGCATACAAGGGCTTGAGCACGAAGAAGCAACTAAAAGCGAAAGAGAGGCGTATCTCCATGGTCATCGCGAGGTGAACTCGCGGCCACAAGCTATGCCTATGAGTTGGCATTCATCGTTCCATGATTGTTTACTCCCAGGTTTTCTCCCACAAAACTTGGTCATGGAAGGCTCAAGGCGTGCGGGTGATATCCGCATCGATGTTAGTATCGAAATCGAATCCATCACGACCATGTTCTAGGGCCGAAGGCAGGAGCTAACACTCGTGGTACTATGAAGTCAACTAAAAGGCAAGGGGTCGAGTCACACTCGGCATCACGGTCATGGCGAGATGGATCCCGCGATCATAATGTCTGAACAAGGTATGATCCCTTAGCCGGCTCGAAGGCTTGTCACACATGCAACAACACCAACAACCAGCGATAAGAACCAAACACGACCGAAAGACGCAACAACTCGACACGACTATGGAGTAGCACATTCCATAGCTGGGTGATAGGTGAATTCCTATAAGACAGTCATGGACAGATAGGTTGTAAGAATAAGGCCCAACAAGATAGATATGCGTATACGGAAAGATGCAAGATGGGGCTCTCCATGGTCTCGGTAAGACATACGACTAGGGTTCATGGTCCAGAGGGTACGGCTTGCGGTAGATGGGGTCATGGTGGTCTCGGCCAGCGAGGCCATGTGGTCTCGGCAACGGTGGTCTCGGCAACGATGGTCTTGGCAATGGTGGTCTCGGCAACAGTGGTCTCGGCAATGGTGGTCTCGGCAACGGTGGTCTCAGCAACGGTGGTCTCGGCAACGGTGATCTCGGCAACGGTAATCTTCGGCAACGGTAATCTCGGCAACGGCGGCTGACAGGTGGGCCCGGTCAACGGGGCTGGGCCCAGAATGGGTTTGGATGGGCCGAATATGGACTGGATTTGGGCCGGACCGGCCCGAACACGTGTCGCGAGGGGAGGCCATCCACGTGGCTCGGTCTGGGCCCTTAGCAGGTCGGTCCACGCGGTGCTGGCCCATGGTGGACCACGCAGTGTGGGTCTATGGACCGCAGAGCAGGTCCATGGTGGACCACGTCCATGCGGGTGCAGCTGAGTGTGGTGTATCGTGCCCCCAGCGCACGTGGTGACGGGGTACTTTGGCTCCCCTGCTTCCTCTTCCCACGGTGGAGGCCGTCGCCAGTGACGAGGTCACGTGCGCGGGGGCAAGTTGGCGGCCCCGAGGTCGGATAAAGGGAGATAGGGCCTTGTGGAACCGCACTGAGGGCGCTGAGGGCTAAAGGACGACTGTTGGTGCTCCGGTCAGGCGGCGCGCGGTGGTGGCGGCTCAGTGGCGCGGTAGCGGCTTGGCGGTCTTGCGAGGGTGCTCGGCGGGAGACAGTGAGGTGGCAGCGGGTCGCCAGTGAGACTCCAGGGCCACATCGGCTCCCTAGTTCTCGGCCAGCACGGTTACCGCAACGGAGGCAGTGGCGGGGCCGTGGCGCGGTCGGCCATGGCGGCGGCGGCCAAACAGCGACGACGAGGTGCTTGGAACGTTCTCCGACCGCACGAGTCCATTGGTGGGGTTTGGTGAAACTCTACCGGCCCGAGATGACCGGAACATCGTAGGGCCAAGGGTGGTCTTGGCCATAGTGGCTATGCGGGCATGGGGCAAGGACATGCTGGCGTTCATGTGTGGGAGCCGAGTGCAAGTGCGTGCGTTTTTGCTATCCGTGCAGTGTGAACTCAAGGCGAGGGCATCGATCGGCAGGTCTGTGCAGGAGCTCGTGGGTGGTGCTCGCCGGCGTCGTGCACGTGATGGCGATGAGACCGCGCGGCAGCAAGGTCGTGACAAGGCTTCGGTTGGGCTACATGCACTGATGTGCTCCATGCGATCTAGGAAGAGGAGACACGGCTCAGCTGTGCTCAACGTGATCGGCGTCAGCGACGTGGCGGAATGGTCGCGCCATGATGGCGGCATGGGAGCGGGGCGACTCCGGCGAGGCGGGGGTGACGGCGGCTCTCGGGCTTCTCCTCCTACTTCATCTAGTGCGAGCTGTGTCTTAGAGAGGGTCGGGGCTTGAGGTGGGGGTCTCCCTAACTCTATCGGCCAGTTGTGGGTGGAACAGCTCTGCCATGGCCGTGCTCTGGCCATGGCGTGCACGCTCGGTGCTCGCGTGGTGGCGCCGACATTCCCAAGCCACCAGGGCTCGGCAAGGCGTCTTCCTGGGCCATGCATGTGCAGTGCGTGTACGCGTGTGCAGAGGGGCTCCAAAGTTTAGGTCTAGCATTTCCCAGGTTGGGAGAACACGGCGGCGTTCACAGAGCGTTCACGATGGCGGGGAACATGGCGGGGTAGGAAGGCTCACCGTCGATGCTGAGGGGGAAATAGGATAGCGGCGCAGCGACGAGGCGAGGCCG
The DNA here is from genome assembly GCA_904845875.1 of Miscanthus lutarioriparius. Classification (NCBI taxonomy): domain Eukaryota; kingdom Viridiplantae; phylum Streptophyta; class Magnoliopsida; order Poales; family Poaceae; genus Miscanthus; species Miscanthus lutarioriparius. The sequence continues at coordinate 110,912 of CAJGYO010000107.1, forward strand.
TGACGGGTCGAGGCCACGCAGGGAGAGCCGCAACGCTGCTGTAGTCGTATGGGGCGGTGTCCTCGTTCCAGCGACTCTGACGGCGGACGGCTCCGGCGTGCTCTGGTTCCTTTTCTTCTTCCTTCCTCTCTCCTTTCTTCCTCCTTCTCCCTCTCTCTTGCTTGGTACGGTTTGGGAGAGGTCACCGTGTGGCGGCAGGGCATAGGAACGCGCTAGAGCACCCGGGGCCAGGGCTTTTATAGCCGAAGCTCGGCCATGGCACGTAACGAGTGGCTGGAGATGGCCAAGGGGTGCGCGGAGGGCTATGATCGCGTCGAGGCTAGGGCTTCAGGGTCGTGACGCGGCTGTGAGTGCGATGGCGAAACCAATTTCGTGCTCCTTGGTCAAAAAGGCAGGGGACAGGGAGGGGGTAGGTGCATGGCATGGCCATGGTGAGCTGGCTCGTGCGGCAGCGGTCACGCACCGTGCGTGACCCTATCAGGCAGCCGGTGCCAGTGTGGCACCCTTCTAACTAGGTCTCGTGGTCGGTTGTGAGGGCACGGATGGCGGATAGGGGCCGAGGCGGCATCGGATTTCCCCCCCTTCCCCCCACGGCACCGGTGCTCTGCCTTCTGAATGTAGAGGAGGGGGCCAAGGAGGGGGATGACAAGGGTGTCCCACCCATCAGCCAGCGCGGGGAGGAGGTGATGACATCGGGCTTGCTGGGCCACGCGTGTGAGGCCACAAGCGCAAGCAGGCCAGCGAGGCCGGGATGGCGAGCTGGGCCAGCAGTTGGAGCACGCGAGGTCGGGGGTGAGCTGAGCCTACTCGGCTGATTGGCCCGGCAAGGGAAGGAAGACTGTGCTGGCTAGGCCTATGGGCTATGTGCGTGGGCCAGCGAAGCGGGGAGGGTGAGATGGGCCGGCTGGTGGTAGAAGGCAGGCTGGGCTGACTCGGTTACTTGGGCTAGTTTAGCTTTTTCCCTTTTCTATTTTGTTTTCTATACTTCTACAAGCCATGGGTTCCTATATATTGGTATACATGTATTGCCAACATGTACACCTCCTAGTGGGGTCCCTAGGGGTTCAGGGTTAAGTCCAAGGCAACAACAGTGTCGGGTTTTGGTTATTTAATGAGAAGGATTCGAGAGAGGGGTTTCATAATTGAAAGATAAAGGGGAAAAGGTAAAGGGTATTTTCCTCTTTATGACTTGATGAAATTGGATCAAGAGTCTGACAGAGACACAAAGAAGAATTTAGACGAACTCAATATGATAGAAAGAGGGTGCTATAGATTTGTGCACTTCGACACAAAACCCTAAACACATCTAAAATCTCCGACAAACACCTACACATAGTACTATATGTATGCAATAATTTATTTATAAATTGTCCTTAGTTTGACCTAGCAACTACATGCTTCACACATTGGCTCAAAAATTTTAAAAATTCATATTTTTGGCTTCTCCAAAAACCCAGGTTGTTACAAAGTCAGCGTGGGCGCTAACTTTCTTGTGCCGCGACTCAAGTGCGGCAGTGCCTCTCTTCAAGTGCGGCAGTGCCGCACCACTCAAGACAGCAAGAGTAATAGTGAAGTGTAGATTGTCTTGACTGTAAATCTGAGGATGCATGTGGTTGTTTGAGCACTTGGTAGCACATATTAGCTTAAGCATTTTGTTCCCCTTTATAGTACGACTTTTTCTATACTCAAATTCAAAATATAAAAGAATTTAAACCTCCTTTGAGTTTGAAGCCATCTACATTTGTAATTGAGGGCTCCTTCGTTTCGTGTAGCATCCTCGAATATAAATTCTCTGCTTGTCATCTCGATAAATCTCATTAGTTCTCTAATTTCGTGGTCATTATCACCAAAACCCACAATTAGGGCTTGATTGCACTTTCAATCTCCCCCTTTTTAGTGATTGATGACAACCCAATTAGAGCTTACAAAGATATGAAATAAATACTGAGATTTTTGAGCCATGGGTGTAGAGCCTCCCCTAAGTATGTGAATAGAGAATTAAATTCTCAAATTAGCACAAGAAGCCAAGATTCACATTTTAGTGAAAGTGATGGGGCTCCCGCTACATTCATGCTCCTATGGAGTGCTGCATACTGTGTCAGGTATGTAAAACGTGTTGCAAATGACAGTTTATACACAACATGGTTTGCTGTTGCAGCTGGGTACGGCACTGCCGCACCAGAGTGTAGCACTGCAACACTTGCTATAACAGCACAGATCAGAACAGACACCACACAACATGTGATACATATAAATATATACATTCTATCACAATTGTATCACAAGCGACAGCATAGATTAATATATGTTCATATCCCACACATACATAAAGTACTTAAGTAGTATTATTACATAAATAGAGTTTCTAATGGACTCTCAAACTCTCACCTAATGAAGACTACTCTAAACGGATACGAACATAACTCTAGCTGCAGCAACCTCCTCTCTATGGCTTCGAAAAAGTTGTTGACCCCTCTAATTTTCTCCCCCTTTGGCATAAAGCACCAAAAAGAGAAGAAAAGAAGAAAAACCAACACTCACTCCTCATCCTCTTGGATCGTGTCCCAATCAACATCATTGCCACCAGTAGCTCCACTAGCACCTGCGACGTCCTCCTCTCCACCATCATCATCATCATCGTCGAAGGAGGAAGAAGACACCACCGCCCTCCCTTGGCGATGAGTGGTCAAAATGTGGCGCTCATGCCTAGTGCTCCTCCTCATGGACTGCAAGGTGGATCTCAAACTGGTGTGTGGATCAAGCTCTGGCTGCTCCTGTTCCTACTCCTCCTCCTCATCCTCTGAATCTATCTCAAAAAGGCTAGGGAGGTCATCAAAACTCGGCGGTGACAGAACTAGAGAAAGAGGTGGCAGCCCTGCACGCTCTCTAGCCTCTCGGTTGGCTTCACGGTTCTCCAACCGGTCCTGATATGTGGTCTTCGCTAAATAAGTGCATGTGGTGAAGATGGCCTTGATCCACTTCTCAAATTTCTCCATCTTCTTTTCCTTGCGAGGCCTAGAGCGGGATGACTCAGGCACGTCCTCAACTGATAGAGAGCATATCACTGCCCTGCTAGCACCTGCTCCTCGAGTCTTCTCAATCTTGTAGACGGTGTGAAGACCATCTTTCTTAAATCTGAGCTAGTGACCCTCTCAATTATAAACATGAGATAGGGGGCATAGGGTATCCCCTTTCTCCCATCCTCCATGGCGTTCCTTAGCTCACGCCACATGAAGCGAGGAACATTAAACCTATCACCTCCAGGAGCAAATCTAGCAAGCACATTCCTCACATATCCATTAAGATCAGAAGCTGCTCCATCCTTAGGATTGATAGTGTGACTAATCAAATTATTCATAATGTAATAATAGCTCTTTAGGCCACTGACTTTCCCATCTGCACTTCTCCTGTCAATCCACATATAGGCAATATCATGGATCTTAGCTCTAGCCTCATCATGAATATAAGTGAAGCCCCGCTCCTCCTCTCCAAAACCAAGGATCTGGCTAAAAGTCACAAAATCAACTCTATAATGCCGTCCCTCAGTCATCCAGTGAACCTCATCAGTGTAGATGCTATAAAAGAAAGTGGCATGAAACTGGGCTTGCACTTCCTCATTCCAATTATATCTGAAGCTCATAATATTAGTGAGGTCAAACAACTCACAAGCCTTGATCACCTTATTGAATTCTAGCTCATTCTTTGCCTTTATCTCCTCCCAATCAACATACTACATCTTGGCAACTTTGGATTTCTTGGAGTTGAAGTTCACAGATGCATAGAAGTTGGAATGAAACTCATTCCAAAACCTATAGTCTATCTCCAAATCCTTTGGCTGCTCATAGGGATTGTTCTCACGTGCTTCCTCCACCATCTTTAGCTTTCCTGCATAGTTGAGCACGGGATGAGCATGTGTGTCAATAGGACACGTCATGACTACATCCTCAGAATACTCTCTGATGTAGCTCCTGTCAAACTCCTCAAGATAGGGTGGAGTAACTGGGCAAGCACCTGGAGGAATGGTGTGGCCAGCCCTCTCTAGATTCTCCTCCTCCTAGATCATCTGATCTCTCCTCCCCCTATCTGTGGCAACATCTCTGCTTGCTGCACTGCTGCTACCCCCTATGGTCCTGCCACGACCACAACGAGGCATTTGCTTGTCCCGAGGCTCTGTCATCTTCCTCTTCCCCCTCTGGTCATCATCACCTCCGAAGGCCATCTTGGTTCACGTGGATTGAGGAGGAAAGAGATGAATTGGCTTCATCCATGAACTAGGGCTGCTGCTAATGACGACGTAGAAGAACGTGCATGATGAGGCGCAGTAATCTGGGAGGTGGCAAAGACGGTGGATAGAGCGGCAAAGGCAAAATTATGCACACGTGGAGGAGAAAAGAGAGGCGGCGGGGGAGAAGAGAGGAGAGGGTTACACAGGGCTAGGTAAAATAGGTAGAAAGGATGGGCCCCCATGGTAACAGCTGATATGGGCTGAATTTCAATTAAAATTCAAAGTGCGGCACTGTGCCGCCTAAATCGTGCGACATCGCCCTTAGGCGGCAAGCGTGTATGACCGCACTCCCTCAAATACAACAAATTTAGCTACTAACTAAGTACCTCTATATATATATGATATGGACACATATCTCAAGTACACTATGATCAACAACAAATAATCAATACAAACAATGATCATAATGCACTTGTTTCTTATGATAAAACATTTTAAGCACAATATTTATACTTATGCAATTCATTTCTCCTATCCATGCTAGTTCATCAATCAAGGTGTGCTATAGTTCAAACCACGTTACGAGAATTAAGTATATTTAGCTCACTACGCAAAGCACAAAACCTTGACTCATTAAAAGGTTTAGTGAAGATATCGGCTAGTTGCTTTTCGGTGCTCACATGGCAAATTTTGATATCTCCTTTGGCTTTGTGGTCTCTCAAGAAATGATATCGGATGTCTATGTGCTTAGTTCTTGAGTGGCTTACGGGATTGTTGGCTAACTTTATAGTACTTTCGTTGTCACACAAGAGTGGGATTTTAGTGAAGCGACATCCGAAATCTTGAAGGGTTTGCCTCATCCAAAGTTGTTGAGCACAACAAGCACCAGCTGCAACATACTCAGCCTTGGCAGTGGAAAGGGCTACATAATTTTGCTTTTTAGAACTCCAAGACACTAGGGACTGTCCTAGGAATTGACATGTCTCCAAAGTGTTTTTTTGATCTACTTTGCAACCGGCGTAATCGGAATCTGAATACCCAAGTAGATCAAACCTAGAGCCCTTAGGATACCATAAGCCAAGGTTAAGAGTGTGTACTAAATATCTCAAGATTCTCTTAACAACCACTAAGTGACACTCTTTCGGGTTAGCTTGAAATCTAGTACACATGCACACACTAAGCATAATATCGGGCCTAGATGCGCACAAATAAAGAAGAGAGCCAATCATGGAGCGATATACCTTAGTATCCATGGCTTCCCTTCATCATTGAGATCTAGATGTCTATTGGTTGGCATGGGAGTTTTGATAGGCTTGGTATTCACCATGTCAAACTTTTTGAGCATATCATGGGTGTACTTCATTTGGCTAATGAAAGTTCCATCCTTCACTTGCTTAATTTGAAATGCCAGGAAGAACTTCAATTCACCCATTATGGGCATCTCAAATCTTTTGGTTATGATCCTACTAAATTCCTCACAAAAAGAATGATTAGCACTACCAAATATTATGTCATCGACATATATTTGGCACACAAATATATCTTTGCCAACTTTGTGAGTGAAAAGGGTAGGATCGGCTTTGCCTATTTCAAAGCCTTGTTTAAGCAAGAATTCCTTAAGGTATTCATACCATGCTCTTGGTGCTTGCTTAAACCCATAGAGTGCCTTTTGGAGTTTGTAGACATGGTTGGAAAACTTGTGATCTTCAAAGCCTGGTGGTTGCTCAACATAGACAAGTTCTTAAATAGGGCCATTGAGAAATGCACTCTTTATGTCCATTTGATATAGCTTGAAGTTGTGATGAGCGGCATAGGCTAGAAGCATTCGAATTGCTTCAAGTCTTGCCACCGGTGCATATGTTTCTTCAAAGTCCAAGCCCTCTACTTGAGTGAAACCTTGAGCAACCAACCTTGCCTTGTTCCTTGTCACCACTCCATTCTCATCTTGCTTGTTGTGGAAGACCCACTTGGTGCCAATGACATTGGTATTGGGTCATTCCACCAAAGTCCACACTTGGTTTCTTTCGAAGTTATTGAGCTCTTCTTGCATGGCCATCACCCAATCTGGGTCTCCAAATGCTTGTTCTACCTTAAGAGGCTCCAAAGAGAAAACAAACGAGTAATATTGACAAAAGTTTGCTAAATGTGAACGAGTTGTTATCCCCTTTCGAAGACTCCCAAGGATGTTATCAATGGGATGATCCTATTGTATTGTTTGACATAGCCTTGGATGCTCAATGGCCTCTTGTTCATCTTCTAGATCTTCATCATCATCTTGCTCAAATATCGGTTGTAGGTTTTGTCCATGAGCTAGAGTTGAATCAGCTACTACTGACTATGTAGGTGCGACACCGCCGCCCTTAAGTGCGGCACTGCCATGCTCTGGAGTTGCAGCAGGTGTTTGCTGTAGTGTAGCATCAGGTACGTCAGCGGAAATAGGTGCAACAACAACTTGAGAAACCTCTACTTCAGTGGCTTCATCTTCTTGTGGTCTAATATCACCAATTGTCAATAGCTTGATTGCTTCACATGGTGGATCCTCCTTTCCTACAACACTTGAATCAACTTGCTCCACTTAAGAGCCATTAGATTTATCAAATGTCACATCTACCGCAATATCAACTCTCCCGGAGGTTTTGTTGAAGACACGGTAGGCATGCTCATTTGATCCATAACCAAGAAGAAAACCTTCATCAACTTTAGGTGCAAATTTAGAGATTTTGGATTTCTTGTTAAGTATGAAACATTTGCACCCAAACACTCTAAAGTAGGACACCTTAGGCGTGTTACCAGTTAGAAGTTCATATGAAGTTTTCTTCAACTTCTTGTGTAGGTAGAGGTGGTTGATGGCATGGCAAGCGGTGTTGATGGCGTCACACCAAAAGATGTCTAGCGTCTTGTACTCATCTAGCATTGTCCTTGCCATGTCAATGAGTGTACGGTTCTTCCTCTCTACTACACCATTTTTGTTGAGGGGTGTATGGAGTTGAAAACTCATGCTTGGTGCCCTCTTCATCAAGAAACTCCTCAACTAGAGTATTCTTGAATTCGGTCCCATTGTCGCTTCTCACTTTCTTGATGGGAAGGCCGAACTCTTTTTGAGCTCTTCTAACAAATATCTTCACCTTCTCTTGAACTTGGCACTTGTCATGCAAGAAAAATACCCAAGTGAAACGGGAATAGTCATCAACAATAACAAGACCATATTTGTTACCCCCGATACTTAGGTAGGCGACCAGTCCAAAGAGATCCATATGTATTAGCTCCAATGGTTGCTTGGTGGTCATGATGCTCTTTGGTGGGTGAGGTGCTCTAACTTGCTTTCCGGCTTGACAAGCGCTACAAATGCTATCTTTCTCAAAGTGAACATTTGTTAGTCCAAGGATGTATTCATCTTTTAGAAGTTTGACCAAGTTTCTCATCCCAACATGGGCTAATCGACGATGCCAAAGCCAACCCATGCTAGATTTTGCCACTAAACAAGTCTCAAACTTAGCTTTGCTTTTGTTGAAATCAACTAAGTAAAGCTTGTTCTTTAATTGACCCGTAAAGACAATAGAGGAATCCTCCCTTCTAAAGACTTCCACACCCTTATCCGAAAAGAGACAATTATAGCCCATCTCACACAATTGAGAAATGGGCAACAAATTGTAACTCAACGAATCAACATGTAATACATTTGTAATTGAATGCTCAAGGGTTATAGCAACTTTATCGAGACCAATCACATCCCCCTTTGAATTGTCTCCAAAGACAATATTTTTATTTGAGTGCGTCATCGGGGAATGTGATGAGAACAAACTCCTTTCTCCGGTCATATGATTTATACATCCACTATCAAGCACCCAACTTGATCCACCGGAGGAGTATGCCTACAAAACAAGTTTAGTTGCTAGATTTAGGTCCCCAATTTGACTTGGGGCCTTGCATGTTTGTCACAAGAATCTTAGGAACCCAAATAGAAGTATTCCTATATATGTTGGTTTCCTTTCCAACATATTTTGCAACCACTTTCCCACTGCTGTTGTTCCTCAAAACAAAGCATGATGTCAAGCTTTGTCGAGGTGCATAAGTCTTCGGTTGATAGGCATACTTATTCTTGGTGGCCCACACTGATTCCTTAGGCTTCTAGAAAACATGTTTCTCCTTGTACACCTTCTTCTTGGGCTTAGTTTGATCAGGAGCAGAATTGGTAGCCTTCCCATTTTTGCGGGGCACGGCACAGCCGCCCTTCACTGTGGCACTGCCACTGCGTGGCACTGCCACTCAGGGACGCTGCACTATCATGGTCTGTGTAGGTTGATCTATACCAATTTTGTCCTTCCTCTCAAACTGCAAACACTCATAGTCGTTCACTATCCTTCTTCCATTTGTCTTGGCTCCTTTTGTGTCCAAGCCCATGCTTGATTGAGGGATGCCTTCCTTGCTTGAATTGTGGCCCTTTGAATTCATCATTCTTCTTGTCATTGGATTGGGTCTCACCCATCCACCCTTTTCTAATGATTTCATTGAGCCTAGCAATCTCCTTTCTCATAGCCTCCATGTTTGTAAGGTTAGTGGAATAGGCATTCAAATCAAGATTAAAACATTTTTCACAACCTTGACTAATGGAGGGAGTAGAGGTTTCCTTTGCCTTAAGAAGATGTGAGTTACTATCCCAAAGAATGCCATATTTCATCTCAAGTTCTTTGTGCTTTTCATCCAAGTCATAATACTTTTTCTTGAGAGCTTTATTTGCTTTCTTTGTAATAGCATGGTCCTCTTGTTCTTTGGCCAAAGCCTTGCGCAAGGATTCCACCTCACTTCTCTCTAATACAAGAGCTTCTTTGCTAGTAATGTAGAGATCCTCTTGTTGGATAAGAATCTCTTCTCTAGATTCTAGCTCGGCTTGGACACTCTCTAAATCCTCCATTAGCTTAGCGATGAATAATTTGGTCTTTCCATCCAAATTTTTAGTTATCATGTTTATTTCTTCATCACTAGATTCATAATCACTAGAGCTATCACTAACATCACTACTAGAGATATTACAAGGAGGTGGAGGAGATTTGGCCTTCAATTTGGATTTTACCTTCTCACCCTTTGCCATGAGACAAGTGCGAGGGGAGTAGTAGTCATCATCAAACATGTTATTGAAGAGCCTTGGTGTAGGGGATGACTTATGAATAGCAATGGTTGCAACCTTCTCATCCTCCTCACTTGTGCTCTCTCTAGTTGAGTCCCATTCATGCCCAATATGAGCCTCTCCCATGTTTTTCTTGCTCTTCCTACATTCGGCCTTGTCCTCTATCTTGTCCTTCTTATATTCGTTGTCCTTGATCTCATATGGACACTTGGCAATGAAGTGATCGGTGCTTCCACAATTGTAGCATGTCCTCTTTTTTGTTTGAGAAGCTTCTCTTCACTACCTTGTAGCCTTGCTTCTTTAGCCCCTTGTGATACCTCTACATAAAGAGAGCACATCATCAACTTTCTCATATTGATCATCATCATTTTCACTTTCACTTGAAAATGATGTGGTCTCTACTATTTCTTGAACTTGTTTGCTTGCTTTGGGCTTGCTAGTTGAAGCTTGTTAGTTGATCTTAGACTTGCTTGTAGAGCCTTGCTTACTTGATTTGTTGGCCTTGAGAGCTACATCTTTGATCTTGATGCCCTCTAGCTTTGCTTGCAATTCTCCAAATTTCTTCCTCTCATTTGCTTCTTCTCTTTGCATGTCAAAGGTCAAGATCCTCCCAAGTACATCATTTGGTGTGAAGTACTCAAACTTCTTCTTGTCTCTAATTAGAGTCACTACAGTCTCATTTTTAGGTGAATAAGCCTTCAACATAATCTTGACAACTTTATGATCATCTAGCTCATCACAACCATAGCCTCTAATTTTGCCCACCATTGTCATCAACCTATCAAACATCTCTTGTGGCCCCTCTCCATCCAAGATTACAAACTGGTTGAGCTTTGACATCAACAAGTCAATTCTTACCTTTCTCACTTTGTCAACCCCTTCATGTGCTAGGTGCAAAGTGTCCCATATTTGCTTGGCAACATCAACTCCAATCACTCTATTGTACTCATCACCATCCAAGGCACTAAGCAACACACTTGTGGCTTGACCATTTAGGTGAATGATTCTCATCTCTTCTAGTGTTGGGTTCTTGGGATCAACCGATGGCTCAAATCCATTGCAAACAATCTCTCAATTGTCGGGGTGAAGACCTATAAGATAGGCTCTCATTAAGTGCTTCCACTTGGCAAAGTTAGTCCCATTAAAATGAGGTAACTTGCCCGCGGGCACATTGATGAAAGACCTCCAATCATGGTTAGCCATAGGAATAGAAGAATACTTAAAGCATATAACGGCATATTTGTTGTTGTCAGCCTTGCCCTTTCCTTTCTTCTCCTTCTTGTTCCCCTTCGACACTTGGTATGACTCATCATCATCTCCATCTTCGAAACTACTTGATATGCTTGATGATGCACTTGTTGCCTTCTCTTCTTCTTCCTAGCTTCTCTTCTTTTTCTTCTTGCTTCTCTCTTGAGCCTTCTTTCTTCTTTCCTTTGCTTCTTCTCCTCTAACCGCTCCTCCTTCTCCTTCTTCTTCTCTCTTGCTTCTCTTTTTAGCTTTCTTTCTTCTTTCCTTCTTCTCTCATTCTCATTGAGAGCTCCTTTGGCATCAGTAGCCTCAAGATGTGGTAGTGTGGTGTTGCTTGCTGTCGACGCGCTCAGCTCGCTGCTGTCCGTATCGACATCCACCCGCTTCATGCCACTAGTTCCTCCTCTAGGCTCCATACCTCACGGGGTGAAGCGTATATGAGGTAACCCGCTTCGATACCATTTGTAGGATCTTTGGTTGGCCTAGAGAGGGGTGAATAGGTCTATCAAAACAAACACTCAAACTTTTATCAAATTCACCTAGCGGCACTGCCACTCTAGAGAGCAGCACTGCCTGGCCAGAACAACGGCACTATCGCACCTGCAGACAACTTCGAATCACAGTTCAAAATCCGTGAACGAAAACTTAGATCGGAGAAATTTTCTAGCTTATTGCAGGTATGACAATCACAGAACAAGAGTTAGAAGTGGTAGGAACACCATACACAAGTAGATCTACTAGAAACCCTAGTATTCACCTCAACCACAATATGTCATGCAAGTAATGTAAATCAAGCACAAGTGATACAATGATTTATCCCGTGGTTCAGCTCGCCACCAAGGCTTGCCTACCTCTATGTTGTTGAGGTTAGCCACTAAGGCTTAGGGCTTTTCAACCCTTCCTCGTTCTCAAATCAAGAGACTTAACTCTTGAGATGAGGGGTGAATTTACTAACTTCAAGAGATGGTTACAAACCTCCCGGGGTTGCCACATAAGTTGGCAAGCTCCACGAGCAACGCTCTAGCCGGCTAGGAGCCAAGCTCCAAGAGTAACAAACACAGCCACTGGCCAAAACATGAACCAAGTGCTCTTTAGAGTTGGAGAATCAATTCTAATCGAGTTTTGGACCCTTTTCCCTCAAGGATTGATGAGGAAATCAATGTATTTGCTTGGGGGCCTAAGGTCAATAATGGAGGGAGAGAGAAAGAGAACCTGCTCTATTTTGGGCGTGTTGAAGTGAGGAAGAAGAGGCAGAGAGCCATTGGAGAGGAAGAGGAAAGGTATATATACCCCCTAGCCCCCAACGATCACCGTACCCAAGGGGTCGGGCGAGATGGAGCCCACGTGCTTGGGGTCGGGCGAGACGGAGCCTACACCCAAGGGGTCAGGCGAGACAGAGCCCGTGGCCTCGAGGTCAGGAGAGACGGAACCCGTGGACTTGAGGTCGAGCGAGATGGAGCCTGCGGCCTTGTGGTCGGGCGAGACGAAGCCCGCGACCTTGGGGTTGGGTGAGACCTTTTAATACGTCTTGAGCCACCCGGGGAAGTCAGCGTGGGCGCTAACTTCCTTGTGCCACGACTCAAGTGCGGCAATGGCTCTCTTCAAGTGTGGCAGTGCCGCACTATGCAAGACAGCAAGAGTAATAGTGAAGTGTAGATTGTCTTGGCTATGAATCTGAGGATGCATGTGGTTGTTTGAGCACTTGGTAGCACATATTAGCTTAAGCATTGTGCCCCCCTTTATAGTATGGCTTTTCCTATACTCAAATTCAAAATATAAAAGAATTTAAACCTCCTTTGAGTTTGAAGCCATCTACATTTGTGATTGGGGGCTCCTCTATTTCATGTAGCATCCTCGAATATAAATTCCCTGTTTATCATCTCGATAAATCTCATTAGTTCTCTAATTGTGTGGTCATTATCACTAAAACCCACAATTAGGGTTTGATTGCACTTTCATTCTCGATCCGTTGCAGGAGGGATCGTTTTGTTTGGCGTTGAACTATGGATGGAAGGTACTCCGCATCATCCTCGTACCGAGCCTTCTTCGCTGGCTCATCGTCGTTGTTGGGAGCCAACGAACTATGGAAGACCAAAGCACCGCCGCGTGTGAAGTTCTTCTTCTAGTTGGCGCTGCATCACCGCCTATGGACAGCGGAACGATGTAGAAGACATGGGCTGCAGGATGATGATGCTTGCATCCTTTGCGACCAAGAACTAGAGACCGGTGATCATCTGTTCGTTGGGTGCGTTCTTGCTAGATAGCTTTGGTTCTCCCTATTGGCACTTGTTGGACTAATGGCGCTTGTTCTGATGACCACAGAGGAACTAGCATCGTGGTGGCTTCGTCAGCGTCTATGGCTGGAGGTTGCATTGCGACCGGCCTTCGACTCCCTAGTGCTGCTCACCTCTTGGATCCTCTACAAGGAGAGGAACAACAGGACATTCTTGCGGACGGCATCCGAGGCGCACACTACTACAGAAATGTTTTTTAGGGCTAGCTCATAACCTTTTGTAGGGGCGGGTTGGCCAGCCGCCCCTACCAAACCGTCTCTACAAATTATGCATTTGTAGGGGCGGTTCTCGGGCCGCCCCTACAAATCGATTTGTAGGGGCGGCTGGTACTATAGCCGCCCCTACAAATCAATTTGTAGGGGCGGCTGTAGTATCAGCCGCCCCTATAATACCTGTTTGTAGGGGCGGAACTGAACCCTACAGTATGTTTTCCCGCCAAAAAAATTCAAATTTACAATTTAAATTCGACCAGAACACTGTTTGTTTCCACGTATTCCATCCAGCGTTCGCGTTGCTGAACGCCCCGCGACCAACGTTCTGAACCGCGTTCGCGTTGCCGAACGCCCCGCGACCAACATTCTGAACCGCTTAGACTACAAGCACAAGAGTATTATATAAACTACAATTACAAGTCCAATTCACAAGAATATATACAATCCATCATTAAATAGACATAATTCACAAGGTAAAACCAATGTCAAATTACATACACATTGTTATCAATGTCCTAGAACTAGCCTTTCAGTCTCACGAAGGTGTTGGTACTGAGAATTTCTACCTAAGTCAGACTCTCAATCATGGTAGGCGCCTTTCACGTGTACAATCTGGTCCAATATAAAGTTGCAAAGGTCGCCGACGAGCTCTAAGAGTTGGTCATCCTTGTATGGGTCTCTTTTTATTCCTTTCTCTTCTTTCCACTACAAGAGAACAACTTTCAATTTAGTATTTCATACCATGTACGAAGTTTTTATACTACGGGTGAAGAGGTTCAAACTTACCCTTAAGGGGTGTCTCCTGTAGGCACCAGTGTTACTCATCATAGAACATATATAGTATCCACAATGTACACTCCCAGGCTTTTACTTGGGGCACTGTGTGTTTTGCATATGAAAATGTTAAGTAATGCTTTTGACAGTCATGTAATGGAGTACTGAAGAAGTAAGTTACACTTACTGCACATAGTGTTTTTATAGCCAGCTTTTCCTTCCTTGCTGGATCATGCCTTCCATGATGTGTAGTGACATATAACCTAAATGCGTTGTTCGAATTATTTTAGCAAATACAACTTGTTAGTATCCAAAAGTGAATGTTACAAGTATGTATACAAACATATAAGCTAATAAGGATTGTCGATATGTATACGTCTTGAGAATCGATATGAAGTCTTTGTATGTCACTGGGTCCCTATCTATTGAATCAAAGACCCATGCCATACTCCTCCCAACATCGACGGCTATACAAATCTAGTGGCTGCTGCATGGATTTAATCATAGAACTAGATAAGCTCTTTTGCATCGAATAAAATATATCGAACAAAGCTTTAAGTATAGAGTTGAACTTACTCGAAGTTGTATGGTAGACATATAGTAGAGTGTTGTTGGAGAATTTTGAAAGCCAGGGCAATGTATGCCACAACCTTAAGGGACTCTTCCCTTAGTTTTGCCGTACGGATGTGCTCTTTCTCCCGAAGAGTCTTTGCAGCAGCTAGCTCTTTGCCATCTAGTTTCCACTGTTTAGGGTAATTAAAATTTGTTTGGGCTATAGCTTGAGGGTCTATATACCCAACTTTCACACTTGGCATTTGTTTTACAATGTGCACTTGCATTCTACAAATCATGGCGTGGGTTAGTTATAACAAAATTTAAAGATTACATTCATATCATATCGGGAGGACAAGGACTTATAGGCACCACATGCAAATTAGATTCATCTCCATTGCTCCCAGGTGAAAGCATGTCTGCATGTCATTGAAGTCAAAGACAATTTTTCCGACTAGGCTTCCAAATGTGCCGGTGGGGAAGCATGTTTGTATGAGGTCTATGCTCGTTGGGAGAACATGCAAGTACCAATCATGGAACCTTCTCATTCTAAGTGTTAGGCGCTGGATGTCCTGGTTTGGTAGGAAGGGCTTGCCTCTTTCATATGTTTTCGGGCAATCCTTTGACCATTTGATGTCATCAACATTTGGATACTGCTTTGCAATTTGGTGGAGTTTGCTAGTGACAGCCTCCTCAGAACCCCATGATGGGACTTTTTTAACTTGGTTCTCAGGCTTGAGCTGGTTATGGGAATACCACTTGGACACCGACGAGACGTCTTTCATCGGAACATAAACTAGCCTTATGGTGATTAGATGCTTCTTTCGAAGTTCCCATTCAAGCATGTCCTCATCTTCTTGTGCATCACCTTCTTCAGGAGGCACTCATTGTTCATGTATCGGCTGTGCTTGTTGAGAAGACTGTGGCATCTCATCATGCACTTGCTCGGTACGAGCTGGAGAAGGCACATGCTCGATAGGAGGTGGGGAAGAATGTGGCATCTCAGGAATGTGGTGGTCGCGAGACAGTGAAAATATCTCCCCGACCTCAACAACTCGCTCCAAATTTTGGAGAGGGGAAGGCGGCGAAGAAGCAGTCAATATAATGTCCCATTTGTGCCAGAGGATGAACTGTCCCATTACGTCTCCGAGTAACACCAGCCCCTCAGGAGTTGTGTAGTCTATCCTCCACTATATGAACTCGGGCTTCACGGTATGCACCTCGACCCTAGTGTAGTCTGGCGATATCTTATTATTGGGGTGTAAGCCACCGGGAGGATGTGCCACACCCGTTGCCATCTCCATCACAATGTTCTGCCGGCCACTGAGAAATACCAAGGTGCAACTAGTTGGTTCCCGTATGCGATCGACGGGGGTTGTGGCTATAGTGGAACCTTGGCTGCTAGGAACTTTCAGAGGGCTACCAACTAATGCCAGTTCTCCCAATGGCGTCACTAATGTCCGTGGTTCTGTAGATGGTCCTTGCTCCTCCAACGCCTTCACAACTAGAGCCTTCACTTGGAGCTCAAGATTAGTCTCCCGGTCTCTGCCATGTTTCTTGTACATGTGCCTGTCCTCTTCGAATCCGTGCTTCTAGGTCATCCTTTTCCCTAGCCCCCTAGTGCGGCCTATGTGCTCCTTGTTTCCCAAGCCAAGGCTAAGCTTGTCCCTCTCTCTGGAAGGATTGAATGAGCCCTTCTCCTTGTCTTCAGCATATTTCAGTATCCTTGAGACTGCCTCTTGGGTCTTCGGCTTATCAAACTTAAGATTACCACCGGATGATTCTGTACTCCTCGCATATATTTAATTCCTTGAGCGTACCTTCAAATTCATCACATCGATATTCCCAGCAGTTATGGCCTCTTTGTCCATCTTCCTAAACTGCTCTTTCTTGGTATAGTAGCCACCGGGGCCTAGATGATGGTAGTGTTTGTTCCTCTTCACCAGCTCGGTGTTACGGGCACTGAGCTCCAATGCCTCCGGTGAAGTCTTTTGAGCCACGAGCTCCTCCCATTGACTAGGAGTTATTTTGCCGAACTCGTTGAAGGGAGTTAACCCCTTTTGGATATACTTCTTGTTGAGCTCCGACCTCCAACGTCGGAATGACTCTCCCATCATCCTAAAAGCATTTTTTACCAGTTCGTGCTTACCCTCCGAAAATCTAAAATTGAGCTTCAGCTGCCTATCCCATAGTTCATTATTTTTGTTCTCTAGTACCCCTTTCTAGTTAGGGATTGCTGGGTTCAATTTATCTCTTACTAGGGTCCTGATCGCATTATGGAATCGTCCTCTTAATTCCTTTGGCTCAATGATCTCCCCTGCTGGCCCGACCTCCGTTATCACATAGCATGCCTTATCTGGATATAGATTTTCTTTTCTATTCCCTCATTTCCTCTTAGGCTTGGTAGTCATGGTTGTGTCTTGAGGTTGTGGAGCAGAGGCATCGTGATCCATCTCTGTGGCTGTTGCCTCTGCTCTCCTTTCCTCTACTTCGTCTTATCCAGCGAGATGTCACGGACATCGACGTCGTATTTTCCGAGTTTTAGGAGGGACCTGTATATACAATAGGTCAAAGTGTTAGCAGAGGTAACACAGTCAAAGCTTTAGCCAAATTTACAAGCTAAGGTTTTTCCCTACCTCCTTGTTCGGGTCAAAATCCTTGTCCAAATCTTCCTCCATTAGCCTCCTTCTGGCTTCACGTGGGAAAGGATCCTCGAGACTTACATATCCCTCTTCTGAGTCATGATCATCATCATCCTCTTCTTCTTCGCCTTCAGCAACCTCTCCTGCTCTTCCTTCTGCTCCCCTTCCTCTTCGTCACACTGCTCCTAAGTAAGCATCACTTCTAGATCCTTTTGTAACTCATTATCGAACTGCTCCTGAGTAAGCTGGTCCTCTAGTGCTTTCTCCTCATAGGTTGGTTGCTCATCATGCTCGGGGCATCGGGCTACACTGTCTGGTGTCCGTGACATTATTTCGGGCTTTGTTCTAATAGATGCAAGAAAGTGTGTTTTCGGTACGCGAGAAGGTATGAGAAATCAAAAAGGTCTATAAACCAAAGTAGTCCTATAAAACAATAATATATAAAAAAACAAGTAGTAGCAGTAGTAGAGGCCTCAGAAACATGTCAATCATCATTTGATCATGAACTTGGAGCATCAAGGCATCATAACAGAGAAGAGAGGAGAAGGTAATGTAGAGGCGGCTGCTAATGATGCCAAGTTCCTCACAAGTTCTTGATCATCAGCTCATATTCCATATAATGTATGGACTTGGACAATTTCATCATCGACAAAACAAAAGAGAGGAGAGGAGAGGAGAGAGGAGATTTGACAAAAAAAGCAATAGCTGCTTAACAAACATAGAGAAGAAAAGGTGTAAAAAAAAGCAGTTGCTGCTTCCCAAATATAGAGGATAGGAAAGGTGGCAAAAATAGAGGAGATGGGAGATTTGGCAAAAAAAAAAGCAAGTCTTTGCTTCCCAAAAGAAGCAACAAATGCCATCTTGACTTTTGCTCGATCACACATGAACATCATATGCTTAATATCTTCTGAACCTGATAGGCAGATCGGACAATCAGAAGTAGGAGACAGTAGTAGTAGGGAAGTAGTAGAAGTAGTTGACAGAAGTACAAGTAGTTGATAGAAGGTAGAAGTAGAAGTAGTAAACAATAGTAGTAGGGAAGTAGTAGAAGTAGTAGAAGTAGCAAAAAAAGCAACATTTGCTTAGGAGAGGAGAGAGAGAGAGTGGAGTAGAGAGAGTAGTAGTAGAAGAGGAGTGGTAGAGTAGTAGGAGAAGAGCAAGAGGACAGTATAGTAGTAGAGTAGTAGTAGGAGTAGCAAGTAGTAGTAATAAGAGTTGTAGGAGACCAACCAGCAGCCACTAGTAGTAAGAATAGTACATGAAAGTAAGGAACATACAAGCTAAATACTGTGAAACATACACAAGAGATAAAAGTTCATATAAAACACAAGGCATTTCTACACATGAAAAACAGCAAGCAAGGAGTAGCCAACATAAGGAGGACGTCGTGCACTAACTAAATAAAGACAACATGACTCTCCTTTTTCCTTTCATCACAATTTGTTTGGTGAAGATGCAAGAGCAAATCAATAGAACCTATACAGCTCCAGTACAACAATAATGTTCTACAGGTGCCATCCAGTTAATCAAAACCAGCTATCAAAGTATCTGAATTTTTAAGGCAGCAGCAGTACAGATGCTTAGAAAAATCATAACTAGAGTTCTGGACAATGAAAAAGAAATATCCTTTAACAATCTGGAAAGCCTATGCAATTCTCTACATCTGTCTAGTTATTACTAGAATCAGACTCTGCAGTTATCAAGGTCGAAAATAACAAAGACCCACTGCTGCGCAAAGCAAGGTCAAAACCTGCCAGGCAACATCTAAAAATCATAACCAGAGTTCTATCCATCCCAAAAGTATTTTCTTTAGTAATCCAAAAAGCTTGGGAAATACTCAATCCATCCCAAATTGTAAGACGTTTGACTTTTTTGACACCAAGTTTGACCACTCGTCTTATTCAAAAATTTGTGTAAAATATCACTTCTTTCGTCGTGGTTTGGTTTATTAATAAAAATTCTTCAAGAATGACTTAAATTTGACTATATTTGCATAAATTTTTTGAATAAGACGAGTGGTCAAACTTGAGGCCAAAAAAGTCAAACGTCTTACAATTTGGGATGGAGGTAGTACTCTACATCTTTCTAGTTATATTAGGGAGCTGATTTGGTAGTTAAAGTGGTCGAAAAATCAAACTGGTCTATGGCTGTACAGAACATGGTCAGAATCTGTCAATCAACTTCTAAAATCTATATCTCCCAAACCTTAATAGCTAAAATCATGAAATTTCATGACAGCAATGGTATGTAAATTCCCTACAACTTTTGTATTTTCATGTTCTGTAGGAAGCGCCATTTAGTAAACGAAATCATCACCCAACTCAGAACTGCTGAACTGAAATTTCAGGACATATTGCTAAAAGTTTTCAGCCTTTTATTTATTTGTTTCCGATTCAAAGCAGCACCTACCAATTATGTCTACTAAATCCAGTATGCTCCTAATCATACAAGTGAGTAATCTCAACCAAAACAATGATAGAAAATTAGTAATTGCAAAGAACATAAATCTATCTTCAGAAACTGTAACCTGCAATCTCAAACTCCCAAGAACTTGGTATTTCTTCCAACTCTAATAGATCTTGTAGATTATCAAAATGGGGCATAAAGAATCTATCCATTGTGCTCAACAATTATAAGAACATCACCATAAGATTTAATTGGCGAGAGAGGCAGACCTAAGGATTAACACTTATCAAACATGAAACAACCATACCATGAGCTTTGCTTATCAACCAAAAATACAAACCACAAGGGCTCTACTGGCACCTTCACAAACACAATCCACAAAGGCATGACCATACTACACTAGCACAATGACACAAACACGCAGCCAAGAATAATTATCCATCACATGCACATACTCAACGCGAATTGCAGGAAAGGGGAATTACCACCGCTGCAATGTACTAGCAGATGAATAGCCAAGTGAGGACTCCACAGTTAGGGTTGATGATGAGGACTAGCAAATCAGTTCAGCTCAAGGCATATGTCACTAGGGGAAATGAGACATACTTACGCGACGGCCGTCAGTTGGAGGCGGCAGACGGCGGTCCCTCGCTGTTCGGCGTAGGGCTTCTAAGCTCTCCCGCTGGCGCAGGCTCTGCTCCCTCGCAACACAGATCCGCTGAGCTCAAACCCCCCTCTAGCACTTACAGGCCAAGCGCGCCACTCCACACGAAGAAGAAATGCATCAGTTGTAGTCCCTCGGAAGAGGATTCAAGAAGAGGAGGAACGGAGAACGGCAAGCGCCACGGCTGCTTACCTGACAGAATCGGCAAGACCGAAGGGGAGCCGGATTGTGAGCTCTCACGCAAACCCTAGCCACCATGGCGGCTGGCCTGGGGAAGGCGGCCTTTTGGGGGAGGAAGCATGGTGGGCGACGGAGGCGGTCACAGGAGGACAGCGGAGGTAAGAGGAACCGGTGCTAGGGCACGGAGACGGTGGCGGCGGCGGGAAACAGATGGGCAGCCTGACGGCGTCGGGAGGAAGAAGAGAGCGCCCAACAGTTGGGCACCCGAGCGCCCGTGGCTATATAATCACGATGATTTGTAGGGGCGGTTCCTGATCCAGCCGCCCCTACAAATGTATTTGTTGGGGTGGTTCCTGATCCAGCCGCCCCTACAAATATTTTCTATGTTATTAAATTATTAATTCTGTATTTTTATATCACAAAAACACAAAGTAATAAAAAATTGTATATATGCACAAATATAATATTTTGTATTATTCTATATATGCAGAAATATATATAAAAACAATTATAGTCAAAACAATATAGAAAACAAAAAAACAAAAATTAAAATTTTAAATTTTAAAACTTCGACTATAATTTTATGACATTAAATGAAATAAAATGAAAATATTGTGAACATAAAAGTTATATAACTCATCAACATGTACAACTTTTATTTTGGTCATCTTATCATGTGACTTTGTTTGAACGATTCAAAATTTGAAATTCAAACAATTTCAACTTGAAACAATATTTTAAAAGAGTAAATCATTTCAGCTGAAAAACTCATGAATACCAAAATTGTAGAACTCATCAATATGTACAACTTTTATTTTGCTCATATTTTTATTTGACCAAATTTAAACAGTTGAAATTTTGAATTTCAATAAATGGCAACTTCAAATAGATTTTGAAACCTTAAATGATTTCAACAATAAAAGTCGTGAACATAAAAGTTGTTGAACTCATTATTATCTACAACTTTTATTTTGGTCACTTCTTCATATGACAAAGTATTAGTAAACATTGTTCACAAATTCACATATGACTTATAGTTTCATGAACTATACGAGAAACATGTTGATTTGTGAGCAATGTTTACTATCACTTTGTTAGATGAAGAAATGATCAAAATAAAAGTTGTAGATCTTGATGAGTTACACAACTTTGGTATTCATCACTTTTTCAGCTAAAATCATTTAATGGTTGAAAATCTCGTTAGAACTTGTCATTTTTTTAAATTTGAAAATTTGAATTGCTCAAACTTTCTCAAATGAAAAAGAATGACCAAATCAACACAATAACTTGAGAGGGCGTGATTTTAGAAAAAATTTTAGAAAAAATCATCACATTTGGAGTTAGTATGAGGTAGAAAAATTAGTTATAAATTTTACGCAGAGATTAAAAAGAAAAATCACAACTATTCATGATGATCAATGATGAGCAAGTGTGATTTCTCTTTTTAATCTCTGGCTAAAATTTATAACTAGTTTTTCTCCCTCATACTAACTCCAAATGTGATGGATTTTTTTCTTAAAATTTTCTAAAATCATGCTCTATCATTTTAGTCTAGTCATCTATCTTTGTCACTAATTTTGAACAATTCAAATTTTGAATTTCAGAAAATGACAGCTTCAAACCGGATTTTCAACCACTAAATGATTTCAACTGTAAAGGTGATGAATATAAAAGTTATTGAACACATCACTATCTACAACTTTTATTTTGGTCATCTTTTTATTTGATAAAATTCGAACAGTTCAAATTTTGAATTTCAGAAAATGATAGCTTCAAACCTGATTTTCAACCACTAAATGATTTCAGCTGTAATAGAGTGGATGTTGAAATAGATTCATCTGGATGTTGCAAAAGGTAGTCTCACACACATACATAAATATAGTCTCACACACATATAAAAATATATAGTCTTACACACACACACTTACATAAACACTCCACGTTCAACAACTAGCTAGCCCGCTGTAACGACTTTCCCCTTGACACCTTTTCGTTTCCATGGCAATATGTCTTTGGGTAGGTTCTTTTCCACAACACTGATCTTCTTAGGAAAGTTTGTGAATAGTGATATCTCATCATAGTTATTGTAAGCTTCAACATCATCCACGCCATCAACTCCGATAATGTGCTGTTTCCCGGAGGCAACCACGTGCTTTGTCTTTCTCTTCGAGGGGAGGTTACTTTGTGGGTTAGACATATAGAAAACTTGTGCGACATGTGAAGAGAACACCCAAGGGTCATCTTGGTAGCCTAGATTCTCGAGGTCCAGGATTCTCAATCCAATCTCGTTCAATTGGTATTGTTTGATCCAGCGGCATCGAAATAGGGCCACCATTATATCCCTTCCATAGTCAAGTTCCCATATCTCTTCAATGATGCCAAAGTATTGGATCTTTCATCCCAATCCATCGAGAGCCTCTATTCGAACGCCGCTATTTTGATTCACATATTTACTATCCTTTGCATGGGTATAGTACGTATACCCATTGATGTCATAAGCATTCTAAGATGTCACTTATCTCGATGGCCCCTCCGCCAACCTACTGATAGTAATATAGTCTATCGTTTCTCCAGGCGGTATGTTTTGGTCCTTCAACCATGTAGTTAGTCGTTGCTTGTGCTGTTTCATGACCCAATCATCCGAACGACCATTTCTCTCCGCCATAATGATAGCCAAGTGTTCATCAATATACGGTTGCATCAGTTGTGTACTCTGCAAGACACTGTAATGTGCCCGACTCATCTCTTTGTAATCATGGTCGATGAACACTTTTCTACCACTAGTGCCCTTCCCAGCCAGCCAACCCTTGTGACGAGAATCGAGTTTACCAATCCCTTTCTATACTTTTAGGTACTCTTGACAGCACTCAACGACTTCAGTACTGTAACCCTCTATCATGGAGCCCTCTAGGTATGCTCAATTATGCATGTATCGACTTAGAACCGACAAGAACCACTCGTAGGACCACATTTCATGCAAGTAGCAAGGGTCCAGTGCCTGTATCTGATGAACCATGTGAATCATGAGATGTGTCATTATATAAAAAAACAGGAGGTAAACACATCTCTAGTTGTTTTTGTGTCTCTACCACAAATTCATGTAGGTCACTCAGCTCTTACTTGCCAATCGTCTTCTGTGAGATCTTCGAAAAGAAGTAGCACATGCGGGTGATGGCCATTTTCAAGAACTCTGGCTTTATAGCCCTAATTGCAATAGGTAGAAACACTGTCAGCATCACATGACAATCGTGAGCCTTGAAGTGTGTTATTGACAAGTCCTTCATCGACACTAGCTTCTTCACATTTGCTGAAAACCCAGTCAGGACTTTGACCCCCCTCAGGAAAGTACATATAGCTCTCTTCTCATTTGGTGTTAGGTTGAAGCATGCCGCGGGCAGAGTGTATTTTCCATTAGCCTCAGGTACCGGGTGAAGCTGTGGCATCACGTTTAGCTGCACCATGTCTTTCCCATGCTTTCATACCATCCTTTGACTTGCTTGTGTCCATCAAGGTAGCAATGAGACTCTCAAAGACATTCTTCTATACGTGCATACCATCAATGGCATGGGGGACCTCCAAGTCTGGCCAATAAGGCAGATACTGAAAGAAGATCGATTGTTTCTTGAAAGGTACGTCTTCGATAGGAGGTGTGCTTCTATCTCTGTTCGTCCCATCCGAATTCTTCTTTCCATAGACGATGCGTATGTTTTTCACCATTCTGTACACGTGTTCTCCGTTATGACGTCTCTCCGGAGGGGGTTCAATCTTCGGGGTGTTATCATAAAATCTAAAGAACAATTTGTTGTGGTACTTGTGACTTGTCTTTAAGAAGCGTCGGTTCCTTAGGTAAACTATCTTCTTGGATGCATTCAGGTACACCCATGTAGTACCATCCAAGCAAACCAAGCATCCCATCTTCCCTTTGATCTGTCCAGACAAAGCAAACAGCGTAGAGTAATCATTGGTAGTAACAAATATTATTGCTCTACATATGAAGTCCTCCTTTCGGAACGCATCGTACATCGGCTCCCCATGCCTCCATAGCCTCTCCATTTCTTACATCAAAGGCTCGAGGAACACGTCTATATCAATGCCTGGTTGTTTAGAGCCAGAAATAAGAATAGTGAGGAGAATGTACTTTCTCTTCTGACACAACCACATTGGGATGTTGTACATGGTCAAGATCACTGGCCAAGTGCTGTGGTCGCTCATCCTTTCATTGAAGGGATTCATTCTATCGGTGCTCAAGCCAAACCGTACATTTCTTGGGTCATCGTTGAATTCTTTGTGCTTCTCATCGAACCTTTGCCACTGACTACAATCAGCCAGGTGTGCAATCTTATCATCATCCACCTTGCGCTCATCATCCCACCATGTCATGAGTGCAGCTTCTTTAGGGTTTAGGAAGATACGTCTCAAGCGGTCGGTCACTGGTAGGTACCACATTACCAAGGCAGGAATTCTTCTCTGCTTTGCATCGTTGCCTAATAGAGTATCCTCTGAGGGCTGAGATTCTTGTACCACCTTTTTTGTACTCTTCTTATTCCTCTTTTCCCCCATGGAGGCTTCATCCCCACTGTAAAGGTCATTGTTCTTGTACCGACTGGCCCCACACCGAGGACATTTATCCAGTGACTTGAACGTTTCACCACAAAAAGTATATAGTGCTTGGAGCATGCATGGATTTTTTCAACCCCCATTGTCAATGGACTTATGACCTTCTTCGCTTGGTATGTGTTGGCGGGAACTGAATTTGGTTGTGGCGGCACCTATGATAGGAGATGCAATAGATCATTGAAACTACAGTCTGACCAGCCGTACTTAGCCTTCAGGATGAGTAGCTCAAGCACAAAATGTAGCGATGTCCAATGTGTCGGACAGCCCTTTTCAACACCATACATAGTCTCCTTCGATGCTTTTGTCACCCTTTCCAAATTTTCTGGACCTTTCGAGCTATTTAGTAAAATCTCTAGTCCAAGGGCTCGAATCATGTCCTCCAAAACATCTTCATCCTCAACACGTGCTCTACCATCATTATTGGCACCACCTTCGTCGTTACCATCCCAACCACCAGCATCACCACCTTATTCATTACCAAACTCTGAATCCATTCGTGCATCAAGCTCTGCTGAATATTGGGACATGGATTCTATGGTTTCGTCGTCGTATTCCTCCTCATCCTCGTCGTTAACAATAACCGTTTCACCATGATGAATCCACATTGTGTAGTCCTCAATAAATCCTCGCATAATCAAATGGGATCTGATGATAGTCACATCTGTCCATGCCATACGGTTCTTACAATCTTTATAGGGACAAATAATTGTATCCTTATTCTCTGTCAATGTCGTTGCATGCTTCTTTGCGGCCTCAATAAATTTATCCACCTCTTCACGGAAACCTGCCTTGAACCTTAACGAACCATACATCCAAGAGTTCATGTACTCCATCTTTTACAACAACAACAAAACAAACATAAAGGACTACTTATTCAGATATATATAAAAATAAATCAAATTAATAATTACTTGAGAATAATTGTATATACTTCAGATATATATGAATATAAATCAAATATAATTACATGAAGCATACAAACACACCATGGTAGAAGAAAATTAATTAATGGCCCATTTATCTATAAATAATTAAAATACACATTTGTTGATTACAATAAACAATTTCAAAGACAACAATTAGCAACAATTATATTTTACCCAATATCTTTCATGAAAACCCTAGTCTAATTTCATCAAACACAAATTTACAAATCCGAAATTAATAAAAAAACCAAACCCTATATCTAGATCTACATGCACATGAAACATCCATAAAACTAACTAATTGTTCACAAAAATCAAGAAACATGGACCAAATAAGAGTATGATCTTGTTCCCCTCCCTAATTTACCCTAGTACATTCAAAACTTGGGTCTAATTTACTTTATAAGTAGCTTAAGCACCATAGAAGAGAGAGAAAAGCAAAACTCTAATTACTCACTAACCAACCATTAAAACTTCAAAAAAAGTGTGGAATAGCATTTTCTTATCGTCTACAACCTCTCCACCAATGGATTTGAGACCAAAACCTTTCCCCTTAGTAGAGCAATTTTTGGGAGGTGCCCAAGGCGTCCTCACCTTTCTTTCACGTGTTGGAGTGAGTGACCCGAGGAGGAAGAAGGTGCTGCAGTTTGCTTTATATGTGGGTCATTTATAGGAGCGGCTGGTGATGGAGCTGCCCCTACAAATCAGCGCGAGCATTTGTAGGGGCGGCTCAATCACCAGCCACCCCTACAAATAGCAATACCGGGGGCGGCTGGTGAGTGAGGCACCTCTACAAATCCAACCCATTTGTAGGGGCAGCTCATATGACCAGCCGCCCCTACTGTTCCATTTGTAGGGGCGGCTGGTCTCTGGGCTCCCGAGCACGTCACTGTAGGGGCGGCTCCATCACCAGCCGCCCCTACAAAAATTTTGACCCGTTGTTACAAACCGTTTTTTACGTAGTGGCAGGAGCTGTACCTGAAGGTGGTTCGCGAGGCGGATGATTGGGTGCAGGCAAGATTTAAGACACTTTCGGTGGTTTGCCCGCTTTGGTCGCAAGACTTAGCTGCTATGTAATCCCTAACGATGTATCTAGTAGATAGGAGTGCGGGTTCTAGTCAACCTTGATGGCTATTCGCCATCGAGATTCGACTAAGTTGTTCCTTGAAACTTTTACCTCTTAATGAAATATGGGTGAATGGCCTGATCGCGAAAAAAAGAAGCAAGACAAGCTCTCTGAGATACTAGATCCACGAGTTGCCAAGGAAGGGGAGGAAGAAGCCAGAGACGTGGCAGAGGTCGCAGCTATGTGCTTAAGCTCAAGCGGAGAAGATAGGCCCACAATGAAGCAAGTCGAGATGAGACTTGAGGTACTGCAAAGCGTGGCGACCAACATTGAAAGCACTCCAAGAACTGTGGGACACGTAGTGAACATTCCTTCATCTGGGCAAAGAAGTTGCAGTAATGACGGGAACAACATCAGCAGGAGGTTTAGTATGGAAAGTGAGATGTTGCTGTCCATGGATCTCCCACGGTAACTTGTCCATTAATAACATATATATGGATGACATTTTTAGTCTACGCTTCATACCACGCTTTACATGTCTTCAGTAGAGCTTCCTTTGAGCTGTATGTAAGCTATATTTTTGCTCAACTAATTTTGATTTTAGAGGCCAGAAGCGGAATGTTATATCCGTTTTCTTACTGGGATCAAATGACTCATTTGAAATTTACTCCGTATGCAATAATACTTCTAGTGAGCCTTTACCACAACTCAGTCACGTCTTTCCTTGGACTCGTAACTGGTTGCTGTGTAAGTGTTACACAAAAATGTGTTTTAGTTTCCTGATCTACTGGCACTGCTGCTTGGGGTAAGTATGAGAGGGATGAGAAATTTTAACTGGCAATTTTGAAATTGCGCTGGTATTTGAATACGCTGAGATCGTCCATTTGGAGTTAACTAGCAAGTTTTGAACTTTCAAGAGGTGTTCGAATCGAATTGGGTGTCTTTGAAGAGATCCAGATTCTCCTAGAAAATTTCTAGATCTAGATTCTCTCTAGAGAAGTTTCTCTGTTGAAATAAAATCACTTGGCAAGAATCAGTAAAACCATTAGGCTATTGATTCAGATTCTCCTTGAAATGAACTAAAATCACTGTAAAACACGTATTTGAGTGATTCTTATTCTAGTTCAAAACAGAGAAACGTTTTTGTGTGTTCCATGGAGAATTGCTTCATTAAATAGACTATTTGGTAGGGGTTTTTGAGATTCACTTGAGAATCCAAAACGTTTCTAGCATCTAAATGCACCCTAAATCTTGTCCCGCCATCCCTCCTTAGATAATTTCTTTTGAGTGAAGTCCATTTGATCCTCTTAAACCAATGACTAAACCTCCTCCTCCCCCTCCCCCCATCTCAACTTAAAAATAAGAAATATTCACTTGAGAATCCAAAAGCGGTTTTCAGGCACACATTGTTTTTATTAGATTAAAAACAAATCAGGTAAATACTACATAAGAATCTAAACCATAGAAAATATCAACATCCAAGGAATTCTAATAGATATATGAGGACAAGAGACATCCAAATAAAATATTGGAGCTCATGAAATTATCTACGAAAGCTTCCAAAAATTGGAGTGAGCTCTAGTAAAATCAGAAAATATCCAAAAAGATGTAGAAAATCCTCTAAACACTATAATCGATGTCTAAACACATTTTGGAAACTTTTCCCAACAAAAAATATGAGATGCGTCATGCATGATGTAACCAACACAAATACAACTAGAATTACTTTTTGTTGCATTTATGATGGTTGCATCTCATGTGTTTTGTTGTTAAAAGATTTCAAAATATGTTAATACATCAATAAGAATGACATGGAATATTTTTTTTATTTTTTCATATTTTTTCCATTTTCCTAGAGCTACATCCAATTTTTGAAAGCTTCCAAAGATAATTTCACGAGCAACAAACTCATTTAGGCCTCGTTTGGCAACAGTAAGAGCAGAAACCAATGGAGAGTCAAAGCACAAGTGGACTAGCTAGGTCTATCACTCTTGATCCCCTCCCACCCAGGTTGGTTAATTAGTTAGTAATTCCTAAGCGCTTTGGAATGGGCTTGGATCAGATAGATTGGCACGGTTTGCCTCTTTCCAACACATACCTTTGCGTTCGTTGTCTCAAATCAAATTGCAAACATAGCATCCATCAGCAGCAAAAAAATATTTGTATATGGTATGTAATGTGGGTGCAAACTCACTGATCTCCCCATGCAAACTCACTGCATCACGCGGACGAAAAAAATTGTTGGCACCTTGCTCGGTGCTGACGAATATGGTATATATGGACCTTTTCTTGTATATAGAAGAAGAAGAAAAAAAAAAGGAATTAGCAGAAGAAAGAAAACGGCCCAGTGCGTTCAAAAAAAGAAAACGGCCCAGTCCACCCACCGTGTGCGCTCCATTCGATAAAATCTATCACGGGCCTGAAAGAGGCGGCGCAGAGGATTCCTTTTGCTCGTGGCGCCGTAGCGGGCTAGCGGCGGCCGGAGGCGCCTGCATGGCTGCCCCCTGGTGGCTGCGTACCGGGCACCGGCGATGCCATGCCACGGCCAGGTCGGGCACCCGCCCCCCCCCCTTGGGGGAGGACACATATGCCCTATGCCCTGGGTTTGCCGGCTGTTAGGCTGGCCAAGAACTTCCTTGATGGGCGTCCTGTCCGAGGTCCCGAAATGCTCGATGCCGCCGGCGAGGCCCCGCCACGTCCAGGTGTGGAAGGCGTGCGCGCGGAGCCACCGACTTAGCTGCCACACCTCAGAAGTGAAGTTCAGCGACTTGTCCGCCGCACTGCATCTCGCTGTTGTCCTGGTGTTACTCTCTTTCAAATATTTGATTGATGATGTTGCCTGTTACCCGTTTGTCGTTTTGTCTCCCAGGGTTCTCTAATAACTCCGATTTTGTCTTTAACAGGGTATTTCGTGGTGGTCAACTAAGTTGCTATTGTTTACTCTTCAACCTTGCCGCCTTACATTTCATCAATTTTCAGTCCGAAGGTGACTTCTCTGACATAGACATACCGTCGTGTGTTACGAGGTGCGGTCATTTGACAATGGCAGAACGAGGTTGAAAGTTTGCACTCACCATTTGACTAGATTCTTCATCCTTTCAGCATAATCCAGAATTACCTAAGTTCTGGGGTCAAAGTACTACCTTATTTTACTGCATCCACAGGATTGCACAGAGCATGTCTTTTTTTTTTTAAAGGTCACAGAGCATGTCTTCATATTTAGGATCTGGAGATGTTTCCAGTTTTACAAGTTCAACCATGGCTCTCTGCTTCACCCCTCAAAATCATATGATGCCTGTGGCAGCCATAGCAGCGCTGCACCTGCTACATCTCCTGGCAGTCACACCAGTGCTCCACGCAGCCACCAACGTAGCACTGCCTGGTTGCCTTAGCAAGTGCGGCGAGGTCAGTGTACCTTACCCATTTGGTGTTGGTGCCGGTTGTTACTACGAGGGGTTTATGCTCACCTGCGACGAGACCCACAGCCCCCCTAAGCTCTTCTTGGGCAATACTAGCGCTGTGGTGCTCAACATTTCTCTGCATCATGGGAGGCTGGACATTGATAATGGTATCGCCAGTCTGACAGGGAGAAATCCATACAGTATGAACTGGGGGGTCCCCCTTGACGACAGCATCTTCGCACTGTCCTCTTTCTGGAACAACTTCTTCGTCATGGGGTGTGGGTTCAAGTTTCAAGTCATGCTGCCAGATTCAGAAAACATGATCGTTATGTGTAATTCGTCGTGCCTGAATGGGCAGCCTGCGGTAGCCACCGATGGCATGTGCTCTGGTGTTGGCTGCTGCGAGGCATCCTTGCCGGGATCAAGCAACATGTATTCGATCAAGCTTGACCCTTTGGGTGCAGAAAATGGCACGACGGAGCAGCCATTCAATGCTACCTTTGTCATTGCAGAAAAGGAATGGTGGAACACAAACAACCATGGTATGTTGTTGCAGAAGGCAGTCTCAGATGGCCTAGTCACACCATGGGGCATACCTGGCTCCGCTCCTCCGCTGCAGATCAAGGCTGGTGGCAAGTGGAATTTTAGAAACCTGTCTTGTGCAGATGCTCGGAGATCAAGTGATTATGGGTGCCTTAGCTCCAATAGTTACTGCCATGATCACTGGAATGGTGAATCATCAGGGTACATATGCCGCTGCAAACATGGCTACGAGGGCAACCCTTACATAACAAATGGATGCCACGGTATGCAACTTGTCATTCACAGGTCAAGTTCTAGTTTCACTTCATCGCTGAAACATAAGAGAAGAAAATAAAAAGTGTTCCAGTTTTGCTGTGCCAATTCTTCTCACAGCATCATGCTTCACATTTGTGGTTTGCATTGCAGCTGATACTCATGAGTGCACAATCAGAGATAAGTACCCATGCTTTGGCGATTGCATTAACATGGATGGATCCTATAATTGCGTCTGTCCACATGGCACATCTGGGAACCCCAAGAAACCTCATGGATGCATCAAAGATACAGAAAAATTTTCAGGTAACAAGATCTTCCAATAACCTGTAGCTTCAATTGCTAGTGTTATCTTTTGACAGAAGCACTACTTGAAACATATTTGAATGATTGAATCCATATATTTTCCAGGATTATCTGTTGCTACAGGAATTGGCTGTGGCGGATGCCTTGTTCTTCTCATTTTCGCTGTTATTCTCTTGAGGCAAAAGCTAAGAGCCCGAAAAGCCAAGAAGTTGAGAAATTTTTATTTCAGGAAAAACCGTGGGTTGTTATTGCAACAATTAGTAGACAAGGACATTGCTGAAAAGATGATCTTCAGCTTGGATGAGCTAGAAAAGGCAACAAATACATTCGACGTGGATCGGAAGATCGGCAAAGGAGGTCATAGTACTGTCTACAAAGGCATTTTGTCTGACCAACGTGTTGTAGCCATTAAAATGTCAAGACGAGCAATACAGAGTGAAACTGACAGTTTCATAAATGAGGTCGCCATTCTTTCTCAAGTAAACCACAGAAATGTGGTAAAACTCTTCGGATGCTGCCTGGAGACAGAGGTTCCATTGTTAGTGTATGAGTTCATTTCAAATGGAACCCTTTATGAGCATCTTCATGTCAATTCTCCA
This sequence comes from Miscanthus lutarioriparius, assembly GCA_904845875.1. Classification (NCBI taxonomy): domain Eukaryota; kingdom Viridiplantae; phylum Streptophyta; class Magnoliopsida; order Poales; family Poaceae; genus Miscanthus; species Miscanthus lutarioriparius. Next base: position 142,944 of record CAJGYO010000107.1, read on the forward strand.
CAATCACTGCCATGGAGGGAACGACTGAGAATTGCCCTTGAAGTTGCACGATCTCTTGCCTATCTACACTCTGCTGCTTCGATATCAATAGTTCACAGAGATATCAAGGCTACCAATATTCTGCTTGATGATAATCTAACAGCGAAGGTGTCAGACTTTGGAGCTTCTCGAGGCATCCCTATTGATGAGACTAGAATAACCACAGCCATTCAAGGAACTTTTGGATATCTGGATCCAGAATGCTATAACACGAGACGGCTCACTGAGAAGAGTGATGTGTACAGCTTTGGTGTCATGCTTGTGGAGCTTTTAACAAGGGAGAAACCGCATATTTACATGACAGCGGCAGGTTACAGTCTAGTGGAGCAGTTTCTGATACTACATAGGCAAGACAAGCTCTCTGAGATACTAGACCCACAAGTGGCCAAGGAAGGGGAGGAAGAAGCCAGAGTAGTGGCAGAGATCGCAGCAATGTGTGTAAGCTCAAGCGGGGAAGATAGGCCCACGATGAAGCAAGTCGAGATGAGACTTGAGGTGCTGCAAAGCGCAGCAACCAGCATTAAAAACACTCCAAGAACTGAGGAGCACGTAGTGGACATTCCTTTAGCTGGGCAACCGAGGACCTGTTTGGTTACCCCTCCTCAAAGTTTTAGAAGCTAAAATATAAATAGAAGTTGCCTAAAGAACCAAACACCTCCTCCTAAAAATTTTAGGAGGGGTCAAAAACTTTAGGAGCTCCACCCCCTCCTAAAACCTCCTAAATTCCATCTGGACCCCCACTACCCCCTCTCTCTCTCTCTCTTTCTCTCCCACCCTCCCTCCCCCCGCTGCCGCCGCACAGGCCCGCCCCTCGCGCCGCCCCCGCTCCCTCCCGAACCCCGCCGCCGCTCCCTCCCTCCTAAAACCACCCGAAACCGCGTTCTGGAGGAGAGCAATGGTTTCCATCGGCACTTGGGATCTCATGCGTGAAGCCGTCTTCTCGCTCGGTGGACATCGCTCGCCGCCGATGGTACCTTGCGCGGCGGATCTCGCTCGCCGCTGGTGTGACCTTGCGCTCCGGGCAGGTCCGAGGCACTGCGTGACCTCGTGTGCCGGGGCAGGCGCGGGCCGCTCCTCCACCGTCGTCGCTTGCGCCACGGGAGCGCTGCTGTCCGGGTAGGCGCGGGTCGCTCCTCCTCCGCCGTCGCATCTTGCGCTCTGGAATCACCTCGCGCTCCTGTGTTGGCTTGGTGCTCCGGCGCCAGCGGAGCTCTTTAGCAGCCTCGCAGTGGAGCTAGCGCGCAGGCTCGCCGCCGTGGAGCTCGCGCCCAGGCTCGCCGTGGCGCTCGTGGGCAGCCTCGCCGCGGAGCTCGCAGGAAGGCTCGCCGCCGTTGAGCTCGCGCCCAGCCTCGCCGCGGCGCTCGCGGGCAGGCTGGTGGTGCGACGGGCGGAGGGGCGCGCGCCTGCGGTGGAGCCGGCCTCGCCGGAGCGGGAAGCGGTGGGTGCAGGGGTAGCAGGGGTAGGAGGAGGAAGGGCAAAAATGTCTTTGTTCAACAGTACTTATTGCTTTTAGTCACTTGTAGGAGGTGGAACCAAACATATTTTTAGGAGGTTTTAGATGGCTGCTAAAAGCTCCTAAATCTTTTAGCTCCAAAAAATTTTAGGAGGTGGGAACTAAACAGGGCCTGAGTTACAGTGCAGATGGGAATGACATCAGCAGGCGGTTTAGTATGGAAAGGGAGATCTTGATGTCCATGGATTTCCCACGTTAACTTGGGTCACTTTGTACTCCCTTTATAATGTTTATAGATGTAATTATTAGTGTTCTATCATCTTAGATAGCTACATGCCCATTTTCATGTTAACACTAAACTCTCCGTGCCTTCCATTTAAGCTTTCTTCTGAGTCAGGGATATATGCCAGCTATATTTTTGCTCAACCAATTTGGAGGCTAGAAGCATAGAAATACAATATCTATCTCCTTATTGGTAATGTGATACTCTACTTTGGTCCTTTCATTGAAACGGTGGTTGCGCCTGCCGTCGTGCAGCCAGCCCACCCTGGTTCCATTCTGTCTTGGATAAACTAGGATGTCACAAAGGTTTTTTCCCAGAGGGGACCAAGCATGTGTAATTGTATGGTGTGCGTGAGTTGTGCATGGTAGGCATGCTCTGAGTCTGTTAGTTTTTATCTGTGTTTAAGCGTGCAGTCGATATGAGTGTTGCTAGAAAAGTTATGTGTATGAGTGTTGCTAGAAAAGTTATGTGCATAAGTTACATTGTTTGTAAAATTTATTATATAAAAGGTCATGTACAAATAATTATTGTGACAAGTTATCTATAGAATTAAATAAAAATATATTAATAATGTTATGGGAAGAAGTTGTGATCATAAGTTTTTTTGTCTCGCAGAATGTTATACACAAAACACTAGTATAGAACGGCGAGCACCTGTCGTGCCTCTCTCTCTCCTATGGTGCCACTGCATTGCAGGGAGGAAATCATTAGCCGAGACAGACTGCCAAAACATGTTCAAAGAAGTGAGATGTCAAAGAACATAACATAACCATGAGCACAAACTCACCTAGGCCTGCCTCCATGGCCCGAGCATGCTGTGGCCGCGCGGCCCGCACCGAAGCGATCCACACATATCGTGGCCGCGATGAAGCCTGCGTCGTTGTGCCCGCATGTGGCCCGTGTATTGTAGTGTATCAGGCCTATGCCGATAGGCCCACGTGTGGCCCACGCCTCCTCCAGAGAGAAGATAGAGCGAGAGAGAGCAACGAGATAGAGAAGAGTGGTTCTCACGCTTGGAAAAATCCATCGTGCTGTGTCCCACCTTCTTGTTTTGCCATGCAAATAGTGTTCAGAACGGTGGTTCACTTTAACATGCGCCTGTAAAAATAAAAATAACAGTTATAACGGTAGTAGCTTAAGTTAACAACCAGTATAAATGTGAATATTTTTACTTGTGGTAATCTTACGATAACTGTCAACGAAACTTAATCTCCACTTACGGTTCATAGCCATGGGCCTATACTTAGATTTGTAACGGTGTTTGTGCTTTTTTGACCGTAAGTGAAAAAAATCATAGCATCAATAAAAAAACATTTCTATCCTAGTAACATTTATGAGTATAATTTTGTAACTTTTTAAAAAATAAAGAAGCGCGGAGGTTTATATGATGGAGTTCATTGATTTTTTGTTCAAGCGAGCGAGGGTCAGAGTTAGTTCTACGTTCTTAAACTGGAGGTCTCATTGGTGTGGTGGGTGAGACAAGAGTGATTCCATCAGCTAGAGCAGCCAGACAATAACGAGCCAGCTCGCTCGGCTCGTTCAGGCTCATCAAGATAAAACCAGAAGGCCAGCTTGTTTAGAAGCTCGAGCTGACTCATTTAGCTCATGAGCCAGGTATATTCATATCGAGCTACGAGTTTTTCGTCTAGCCCTACGGACGATTGACAGGGATGTAAAAAGAACGGCTCGTTGGAGATGGGTTAGCAGAGTATGAGTAGGGTAGTGGTGTTTAATTGAGTGCGAGATGTTTACATTTTAGATGAAAATAATCAGCAAAGTCAGAATATGTTTTCTGATTTGTTTTTGGGTGAGGGTTCACAACATATGAACATATGTTGGTTGTTGGGTCATTTTCCTTTTATTGCCAAATACCGTAACTTGTATCGTTTCATGGATAATACACAAGTTCTGGGGGCAGATATTGGAGTACACAACTCCGGCCTGTCCCTGTATAAATATCTACAAAGTTTCAGACTTCGAGCAATAATCTTGATAGGGCCACTAATGAGCTCGTGATACGCGTGCAACCAGAACTAGATAGAAGCGACTATTTTCCCAGCAGTTTTACATCTCTAAACATAGGCACTCCCTACATTTTTCAAATATATGATGATGTTTAGGACTACAACCGACTCTAGGAGTAGGTCAAATAAAAAGGAACAGATGGGGCGCTCTAGCAGTTCACAGTTTTATTTCCTCTGTTTGTGTCATTTTCCCAACCTTGCTGCTTTTTCTTGCTACTACTAGTTGCTATACACAAATCAGGTTACCCATTGATGTATCACAACTTGCCTCAAGTACTCGAAGGAGATACCAGCTGTTTATTTTCTATATCTAACAAGTATTACTTGCTTGTGGACTTCTCAAAATAAAAGCTTTATACTCAACAATCATCTGGAAGACACTTGCATAATGGTCTTATATACAAAATAAAATGGCTTCCTCCGTGAAAAGGCGAACTCAGGGTGCAGCAAATTCGTATGCAATTTAATTTTTAGGTCACAAGGCCATTGACATGGACCATGATCAGTATACAGTAGTACAGTACCTCGAAATGAAACATAGTAACGAACAAAAACATCGTGCACATATCATGTTCAGGTATAAGTGTATCTCCAATTCTCCATTTACGCTAGAGCCACAAGTGAGCATCATGTACTTGATAGAACAGTCAGCCAGGCCATATGTATGAAAAATCCATATAAACAGAAAGAATGGAACAACAGGGCACCAGACCAGTTCAAACAACTCCCAAGTCGCACAACAAGAACACACCTATAATGGTGCAACTGTAACTTCAGCCAACCCTGACACAAGCAGAAAGTTTATTTCACATTAACACCCTAGTACCTTCTGGGCTTGGATTTGGATGGCTGTGAGGGATCTTCCTTCCTGAAAATTCCACAGAACATGCACCGTGAGACCTTGGGTGAAGGCGGATCTAAAGCAGGTAGAACAGCATCAGCAGCGCTACCCCATGATCCCTCTGGTTCTTGTCCCAGACCAAACCTGATGAACCAGACCTCCTAAATGTTTGAGAAGATCTCTGCAGCTCTGCCATCTCCACCTCACTTTTCTATCTTGCACCCCTCTTTTCTAAATGTTACTAGGGTATACACCTATGGAGATGGAGTCCTATGGGGTACAATGAGGACTGCTGCGTGGAGAAAATGGTGTATTGTCCAAACCAATAATAGACATGCATATGAAGGAAAGGTAACCATAGCAAGAGTCAGATGGGCGGTGACAAGTGCGGGGGTCTTAGGTAGGATTTAGGGAGATTGTAAGTCTGTGCAAAACGTTGACATATATGCCCCTCTATCTATTCGTGCTAACAGCGTGGTACTACTTGAAACACCCCCTTTCTGTTATAAGAGCCAACCAAATAATAGCTATTTGCCTGAGTAAATTAACATCTAAGGTAGTAGAAGTAGCAAATTATCTGTCTCTTTGCACACAAATTCGTTTTTTTTTAAACATCTGTAATGGTGGTAAAAATGACAAACACAAAAACAGGTATGCACCCAATGAACCGAGGATACTATTTAGCATCACTAAATAAAACACACATGTTCTTGTTAATAGTTCCATGCATGCAAAATCCATTAACCATCATCTTAGGAGCACGACAAGTTTGACCAGGCACTAAGGAAGACATAGTTTTTTTTCTTGCTTATAAATAAGCTGATATGACATAAGTAAGAAAACCTACATAGAAGGTTCATCACTGTTTCACAGAGTGAAAGGATGGAATCAAGAGCGCGACAATAATTCATCTCCAGCGAGTGATAACTTACAGTTAGCATTTAGTAACACAAAACAACAGGAGGTTTAACGTCATCTGCTAATCGTGGCAGTAAGTAAAGGTAATTCCAGAATAGACCCTTCTTCCTCTTCACACAGTCAAACTCACCATCATGTTAACAATTTTGTCTGCAGATCACAGAATTGTCAACAGTTTCCATGCTCTTTAACAGAAGTATTTCCATGTTGTTTGTTATGATAACAAAAGTGGCTGTCAATGACATCATTCTGAGTTCTGACCAAGTTGATCATGTTGTAAATACTTGCTACAGCATGATTCCCTATCAACAGAAGTCCTCCCCTTAACCTTGAGAAGCTCACTCAGAGATTTGGGCCCCTCAAAATCATTTGAGGACGATCTCCCATGAGGCATGTGAACAGTGGGATGACTAGCACTTGACTTGGATCTACACTTCTCTTCTTTTATCTGAGCAAGTGTCTTTGGACCCATAAAATCTTCAGAAACCAGGTGCTTCACCTTTGCAGTAGAATATTTAGATGATCTAGCAGAACGAACATGGCGTTGTTTTCTTTTACTTCTCTTCTTCTGTCCTCTGAAGGTTGCACAGGCAAGAGGCGGAGAACAATCTCCTCTCAATGAATTTTGCATGTCATGAGTTGGTCTAGTGTCAATCTCTTCGGAACCATTCCTGGCTTCATGAATACGACATCTCTTATTGCGGTCATTGTTGCCCTTAGCACCTCTTCTCTCAGGTGGTCGCTTTGAAATGCGTCCAATCTGAGAGTTCTGGTGATCAGAGCCAGAATGTGATCCCATTAAGCTTCTTGGATTGAAGAATCTTGGTACATGCTCTTCACAAGAGGGATTTACAAGATTTATTCTATTATGCAATATATGTCCTGAAGTAGTCAAACAGTCATGCCCTTGAACTCCTTCAAAATAATCAAGACAACTGCCATGCTCAAAGCCATGAAGTCCTTGCTCCTTGTACTCTGCATCATGATAATCCAGACCATAAACAATGGAGTCTCCGACACGATGTTTCACGTGAAGCATCTCAGTGTCCCTTTCTTGTGTGGATTGATGCTCAAGATCAATCATGTTAGAAAGTCCGTCATCCACAAGAACATCAAATCCAGGGGAGGAATCACGTGATATATCTTGTTCAGCATGTTCAATCGCTGAATCTTCTGAGCTCTGATCAGACAGTGTGGAGCTTTTCATGTATCCCACTGTATCAATTGTTGTTTGAGGTGCATTGAGAATAAGTCCATTATGTTTGGGACTGCTTGAGGCTGGAAGTCCTGACTGGTAGTCCTTTGTGCGGTCAGGGCTTCCTTGGCAAGGATTAGCAAGAGCATCTTTCGATGATTCAATCATCTCATTTCCAGCAGGATTGCTATTTTTAGCAAGATTAGAAGTGAGAGCTCCAGAAGAAATCCCAACAACATCGTTACGAGTTATAGGCTCATGTAGGAAGGGACAATTGTCACCTTTCTTACAATATGAGTTGTAGTAGAAATAACAAGGATTAGCTGCCTTGATAGAAGCAGAAGCATACGAGAGAGGTGGATCTGCCAAGGGTTTGGTTCGGTTTATGCTTTCCAATGGCTGCAACATAAGGGCGTAGTGAGATAACATGCACCATACAAAATTACATAACCAGAAAGCTAATGAGAAGCTAAGGTCCAGCAAGGCAAAAAAAATAGATCTAGAGTCAATAATGTAAACCACAAAGTTAATTCAATCGATGTATTACGAGCGAAAATTAACAAATAGACATACAGTATCGAGGTTATTATTAGAGCAGAAATACCAGATACCACGGCCTCCTATGTGTAAAATAGGAAATGAATTAATGGACACAAAACAAACAAAATCAAATTAACCACTGGGTCAACTGAACCTCATTTCCTTCCCTGACCTCATTTACACATCAGCAGTGCAACACGGAATCAGTCAATGTTGCTACAGAGAATTATTAATTTCAACCAGCATGCACAGGATAGTAGAACCAATGTTCTATGTTCTTAGAGAATCCATTGGAGATAGTCTGGGCTGGCTGTATGCAGACTAAATTGACTCACAGACATTGCAACTGTTTTAAAAAAAACAGATCACAGTAGGCCCATTAGCCCAGAGCACTGCCATCTAATCTTTCTTACAAACAACACATCTCCACAAAGTATGTTTCTTTAAAGGCTCCACAAATAAGTCAACCAAGCGATAACAGCACAAGCTTGGCAATTGCATCCATCAACTAACAAATACCGAACTGAAGCCCAATCTCTACTCACGGTACACAGAAACCACAAGTCCACAACAACACAGCGTATCATCACAGCATCCAAGAAATTGAACTCAGCGTGGACAGGCTCCGATCACTCACGGGGTGGCGGAAAGTGCAGCTCGGGTTGACGCAATTGCCTGGAAACCAGTACCAGCAGCTCTGGTTGAACCGTGCGCCCTCGCAGTGCCGGAACTCGCAATTAGCCCCCTGCAAAGCAAAAGTGCAAAACCCCATACACGACGCACGGAGCAAGCGAGAATCCGATCAGCCACTAAGCCAACAAACCAACCAACCAACGGCCCCCCCGGCGGCTCCAACTACAGTTCGCCGGTGGAGAGGCACGGGAACACTAGAAATGGCGGCGGCGGAATTGGGGTTTTCGCGGAAGGGTGGTAGAAAAGGAGTAGGGCTACCTTGGTGCAGGCGAAGCGGGAAGCAAGGAAGGAGACGCAATCGGTATTGCTCCGTCTCCACCGAAGGTCCTCTCCTTCCTCCGCCGCCACGGGCTCCATTGCTCCCCCTCGGCAGCGGCGGTGCCGTAAATGGGGAGGCGGCGACGGTACCGACGGCTTGGGGTTTTTGAACCTTTTTGGGGAGATGGGCGGACCGCGTACCCTGTGGACTGTGGTGGGATCAACGAACCGCCATCAACTAGCTTAAAGAGGTTATGATTCATAACACGTTGAGATTAGGGGAAAATACTAACAGAAGAAATAGAAAAATTACAACAACTACTACTTTATTAATTCAATAATGCTGTGTGTATGGCGTCTTTCTGGGCGTATCTATCTCGATTGGGCCCAATTAGACAACGGGCCTATGGCCTCCCTCCCTCAACTGCGTCTGTTCAAACATATTCGTCCGAACACCTAATTCCCCTGCGCAACAATTGGGCTCAAATAGACAACAGGCACGTGGTCTCCCCAACTCATCTGCTTGCTGCGAATATTTCCCCACTCCAGTGACCTCCCCAACTCATCAGGCTGCTGTGAACATCCCCACTCCCGAACGCAACGGCAACTTTCACCGCGCTGTCCGCTCGCATCGGTCGTGTCCACCGTGCCATCCGCCTATTGCGCCCACGACGCGTCGTCCACCGGGCCCACTCTATCGTGACCATCCTCGTCGTGCCCCATCTCGTGCCCCGCCCCACCCCAATCTCGCGTCGCACCGTGGCTCCATTCTACGTTGCGTGGGGCGTCCCTTGCCGCGCCCCCGTCCACCTTGGATGTCGCCGCTACGACGTACACCGTGCTACTAGGAGGAGGTCGCCAGCCGTTGTTCTCGTTGTCCCCATGACCAGAACTTGTTGGCTACCGTAGTTCCACACCAGGTAGGTCATGGCTGTCGGCGATGTTATGTGTTTCAAGTGTTTCATCAGGTGTTTCAGACTTTGTGTTTCAAGTATTTCATCTGGACGTTGCAAAAGTAGATTTGTGATGTTCCAATGACAATATATGCATGTTGCAAGCCCATGTTTCAAATATTTTATCTAGATGTTGCATATGTTTGCTATAGCTCTATACGCATGTTTCAAGCGTGTTTCAAGTGTTTTAGATGTTTCAGACTCATATTGCAAGTGTTTTCATCTAGATGTTGCAAAACTAGATCTTGATGCTGCATATGTTGCTATGGCTATACAAGCGTGTTTCAAGCGTATATTTCAAGCGTTTTATCCGTTTCACGCGTATGTTGCAAATGTTTTCATCCTAATGTTTCAAAAGTAGATTTAGGAGAGCGTATGTTTCAATGACGCTGGTGGCTAGCGAACAACTACCTGCTGGTGCTCGGGCGCCGTCGTGAGTCATCGTGCGGGCACCTATGGCTAGTAGATGTCTCCGCGACGTGCATCCGCAGGTAGGGCAAGTGACGGGACCGACGTGGGGCCTAGGAATGGGCACGGGTGCGGGATGGGCTGCTGGGGTGCGGGATGGGCGCGGTGCGACGTCCGGACGTGGGGACGCAACACTGGATGGGATGCGGACTCGGGTGGTGGGATGTGGTGCGAGATAACGCGCGGGAGCTGCGTCCGGACGCTCCGTCCATCCAGATGTCCGGACGCTAGCCCTTATGTTATTAATTAGTTTCACAAAGCAGTATTTTTGTGTTAGGGTATATAGAAAAAAATTCCTGCGTTCCAAACAGATCCTTATAGTATATTAAAACTACACTTTTAAAAATTGGTTTTGTAGAGTTCGATCTTTTTGTCATTACTTTTTTTTCAAAACCTAAAACACTCATGTGCTCGATCCCATCTTTACTTTTACCATTAAGAGACTAGATCAATGGCATCCAATTGATGAAGTCATCGCAAACAACTCTAATGGTCACATCATTTTGGATTCGTTTGGTAAGGATTCAAATCCTTATAGAAACATTTCAAATTTAGATTATCTCATATCTAAATCACTTTATTGGACTGTTTGGCTGGTAGACTAGCTTCTATTCAAAAATATTTTTCATAAAATTTGCTTAAAAAATCAAAACTTTTTATGGCCGAAGATTAACGTATACAAACCATTTTAACTTGTTGCACTTAAAAAAAAGATAAAAAACGGTTGCTATTGTATGAGAGAGACTAGAAATGGAATCTAGCAAAATTAGATTGAAGTTGTTTCGCTCACCTAGGCAAAAAACATGGAACCATGCGGACCGTTCTAAGGTAGAATTATTTCGCAGTTAGGACATTTGGCGTCGTTTCTTCCAATCCACAGAGAACTAATTATTTTTGGAGGACGACCACTTATTATTAGAAGAAATTTTTAAGAATCAATTTTGGGAGGGGGAAATTTGTTTTTTTAGAGAATCAATTGGGGAGATTTGTTTTTCTGGAGCCCTCCGCTTTATTTTTCAAGAAAACAAAGCGCACAAACTGTCACAGTTTAGCACACCATGTTCGAGGTGCGTCCGACAACATTTTCTAGGTTGAGATTCTGAAAAACTTGTATCGCTATATGATCCGAGTACAGAGGTTATAATGAGGCTCGACTATCAGACGTTGTATAAAATTCTCCAAGTTTAGCTTTAGCAGCATCCCAATCCCATTTGACCTTCTTGTAACTTCAGAGTTCGTCGTCCACATGATCCTAAGCAGTTCGCTTACCTTTTACTCCATTTATCTTACGGCCAGTTCCAACCTCTCACGGTCCCGCGTGCCATCTTCTTATCAACTTTGTCGCCAACCTAATCACCCACCTCACATCTTGCTAAGTATCGCCCAAAAAACAAGGAGCATTTCTCAGATAAGTTCGTTGAGGAACAAACATTTTTAGTAAAAGCATTTTTGGCCACAAATCCAAAATTTAGCTACTGATTCGAAATTAGAACCCAAATTGCAATGTAAGATTTGTGCCGCTACATTCCAAGTAATAAACGACACACAACACTCAAAAAATAAATGCATAGTAGAATCATTATCATTGCAAAAAAGGCAAGTCATATCTTCAACATGTCTTCTTTTAGCTAAATTGTCTTTAGTGAGAAGCTTATTGTTACAAAGGAGCCACAGGAAAGTTTGTACTCTTGGAGACACAGATTTTCCAAATGGCCAAGGTATAGATCGGCAATGATCCCTTTAAAAGAGACCACCAAGTGGCAAGTGTAGAGGCCGCACAGAGTGAATGCGAGATAATTGAACCACAATCATCCGAGAACGGGATAGAGTCAGCAATGGCTTGAAGCTCAAACCACATGTTCACCATACTAGGAGAGGAGAAATTTGGTTTGCCTGAAATTTGCTTTGAATTCTATGGAACATGCTTTAAACTTAATCTCCGAAACTTAGCCAAGCTTGGACTTGAAAAGAAATATACCAAGCAGTTGCATTATCTTCATCAACTATATACGCCCTGTTCGTTTGGCTTATAAGCCGTACTTTTTCAACCAATGAACAATATTTTTCTCTCACAACAAATCAGTCAACAGTACTTTCAGCCATGGCTTATCAGCCAAGCAAACAGGGCATGTGCACGTTCCATGACATAAAAATTCCCCTCCGAATAAATGGAGCCAAACAAAAGAGGCATTTAAGCACGTAATCAGGTCAGTGGCCTTATTATTCGCATTAAGTTAACAGTTAAATATAATGATATAATGTATGGATATCGTTTTCAACCAGAAAATCGAGGTTGTACCCTCAAGCAATCGATGTTGCTACACACTGATGGGAGATCAACAAACCAGCCATCCAATACTTATTAGCCACAGCAAAAAAAAAAAAATGCATCAATTTGCCGAGTTAAAAACAAAATATCTTCTACCAGAAGTTACAAAAAGAGATAAGGTAGCCACCTCATCTCATTTTTCATCTAACAAAATGGAGGTACACGCTGTAAGTGACGACAGCTCTTCTTGTGTTGCAGATCCAAACCCTTGCCATCTTATTCTTCCCAGGCTATCAACCAGGTATATGTATCTGCAATTCAAGAGTAGAGCTACCTTATATTGACAAGAAAAACTACTTTTAGTGTTTATATCAAATGACCAAAGAGAAAGGAATTAATGTTACCCAGTGAGAAGGTTTATAATTTGAAGCTTCTTCCGGAAGTCATAATGGTCCCCGAAAGCATAGACAACATGTCTCTGTGGATTGTTAGATTTCCTCATCACCTTGAGAAATGCTCGTCTCACAGGACTCAATGATAATAGCCAAGAATCTATAAATGAGACCTGGAACATAACATATTTTCTTTCAGTTGCTGTTTGGAATAATGTCACATTTCCCCCTCTCAGCACTACCCAAAATCCCAACTTTTAAATGTACCTCACTAGCTAAAGTTTAACCACAGGCCCTTTACCCTTTTCCATCACATGCAATAAAATAACAGCTAAATAATTGTCCTAATTCTGATATGCAATAAACATAGGTAACAAAACCTGAGCCTATGTTGGCAATGAAAGAAATTCAGATATCATATGAACTATTAACGCTAAAGCATCTTAGCCATTATCAACGATGTGCAGAAGTAAAAAAAAAAATAGATAACGAATTGTACAGTTACAAGATAGACTCAGCGCCATCCCGTATTTTCTTTCATTTACACTCAAAATTGCCAATGGCACTTTGCATCCAACATCAAACCAGTAATCATTAAGAAATTGTCGATAGCACTTTGCATCAAACACCAAACCAGTAATCATTAAGAAACTGTAATTGGCACTTTGCATCCAACACCAAACCAGTAATCATCAAGTAGTATAACACCAATACCTCATAAACATGCATGTTCTTGGCAGCACCGAATGCATCCAGGAAAGGTAAACTCCATGACTCTGCCATTTTCTGTTGAGGATCGGTTAGCCATTGACTCGTTAAGATTAATATGGCATATTAGCTTCACTGCATACAATGAATGCAATGTAAAGTGACAGATGTAAAAGAAATATGAAATTTCATATTGATATATATTTTTGGAACAAAATCATTAAGAGGCAAAAAAACTGACACATGTAAGGGGAACCCCAATCTAGAGATTGGTACACCCAAAAAATGCCATGAAGAAAAAAAAATGAAAGACAAAAATCAAGAGAATGTAAAAAAAAGAGCAATCTTCAATCCTAGACTTCCTAGTTAACAGCCCTTTAGGGGTATCTAACAAGTGTGGATGCATTTGATAGTACACTGCCAAAATTTGGCCAGTCAATCCGCAAACAATATGCACTGGTGGGCACAATACCCTACACTGAAATGTTTTCTGTCATGGTGAGAGAAGTTGCAGCGGGATGTCAAGTCCTGTCAAGAAAATGGGCTAGGAACAAGAAAATGATTGTCTGAATTTAGTCAGTTGCCAGGGTAGTTGGTGAAAATTGATTTTATCAGACACAAGTACCATGAAGACCATCTGGTCAATGTCTATATAATCCTAGCAATATGTATCTGTACACAGTAACTTAAAAGGTTTGGCGCTAGATTTTTGCAGACTTAATGCAAAACCAAACAGTTGGAATTCACATTGCCATGGCTGCAAACTACAGCTAATATCTAACAAAAAGCAGCTGGGCAGTTCCTCATACCAGCGAGCTTGCACGGAAGGAAAGGCACACCAATGAAGCACTAGGAATCACATGGTCTCCAGCCTCACCATCATTGTCTTGCAGAGCAGACGCAACAAGAGGCAGATGCAGCGCCCCTCCAGCAGGGGAATCCACAGCAAGATGAGGAAACGTCACAGCATCTGCCTCTGGGATGACGACCTTACTCGCCATCGCAATCTGAACCATTTTTACCACAGAGTAATTACTGGTTACTCAAAGCGATCAACAACTAGTAAATTTGTGCAACACACTATATATAGGTGATATACCTTGCCAGCATTCTTGCGGATCTCGGCAATGTCTGCGAAGTAGCCTCTACTCATTTCATCGGTACTGCACTAGACCAATCAGAACCAAAGCATCACATGTTAGGATGTTTACATCCATCCAATGCTGCAGTCAGTGCAGCATCAGTAACTGCTAATGGCTAGTAAATGAGGTGGGAGGAGAGGAGCCTTACAGCCTGGCCTTCTTCTTCTCCTTCTCCTTCTCCATGGCCTCCTTGTTCCCCGTCTAATCACTCCAGCAACACAAACAAACAAGTCAATCTTTTACTCTCAACCATTCCATTTCTACGGATTGACTCTAACCATCTACTAATAGCAACTGCAGTTGCGGCGGAGGAAGCGAGGAGGAACGGAGACGAAGCAGCGCCTACCTTGCGGAAATCCAGGAAGCCGCGAGCGAAAGCCGCGCGCGCTATTGGAGGGACCCCGCCGCTCTGGACGCCAGCTCCAGCGCCGGCGAGGCGGAGCAGCGCTCCCGCCGCCCCCCGCGCCCTCAGCATCATCGCTGCCCGCCGCCCGCCGCCGCCGATCCACTCGCGTCAGGATTCGGAAGCCGCGACACGCGGAGAGCTGCGGTAGTGACAATATGGGCCGGGCCTGTCTAGATATCCTGTAGTTGTCCCTCATTAGTGGGCTGGTTACCCGATCCAGTAAGCCACATTTGGCCTACTCTACTATATTGAAAACCACAGTGCCACTAGCTGCCAACGAATTCCAAAACCAGCAGCGCCCGAACTGACCAAAACCGAAGCACGCAACGCAGCCTGGCCAAACCGCCAAACCCTCTTCGGCTCTTCCCCTTTCCTCTCTGGTTCAGATTCCTCCGTTTCGATCTCCTCGCCTCCGTCTCCGGCGGGGCCATGGCCTCCTCCTCCTCCTCCTCCTCCTCCTCGCGGTTCGAGTAAGCTATCTACTGCCTGTTATTACTCAATTCGCCTCTACTTTCGCCCAATTGCTCCGCCCCCAGCGATCTCACCCACTCACATCGTCCTCTCGTGTCAGCGATCCGGCGGCGGTGAGGCGCCCCCCGCAGCACGAGCGGAAGCCGCCGTATATGTTGCTGCTCCCTCTCGTCTACGCCCCCGCGCTCCCCCTCAGTACGCTCTCTACGCCCTTCCCCCATTCCCCCCTTCCCTTGCTGCGTTTGCTGACTTGTGTTTCGGTTGTTTCACCGCGCGGTTCGACGGGGCAGTCAGGATCGGGCTGCGGCACAATCCCGTGGTGAGGGACCGCCTCTTCTACGGCGTCCTCGCCGGTGCATTCGCCCACGGTGCCTACCTCATGTACGTTTTCCTACACTCTCTCTCTCTCTCTCGCACGTCTTCCCCTGCTTCTCCATGTGCCTGTTCTTATTAGATGTCGATTGCTAAAAATGAAACAATTCTCATTGCTGCGAATTGTGCTTAAGCTATTCGTGCTTACCTAGTAATGCTGATGCTGATGGGAACAGCTTTATTTTTCGTGACATTGCGATATGGCGTGCGGTGTAATGCTCAAGCATATGTTGTGCAATTGTAAGGCTAATAAATCCACTGGATAGTTTGCTACAGATTGCTGTGCCCAATAACATCAGTAGAGAAATAGCTGAAGCTGGTACAACTTTTATGGTGCTCACTAAGAAACTACTCCATCCGTTCCAAATTATAAGACGTCCTGGCTTTTCTTGTATATCTAGATGCGTTGCAAAAGCTATGCATCTAGAAATGCCAGAACGTCTTATAATTTGGAAGGGAGGGAGTCTTTTCTTTCTTGTACTACAACAAAAGTGTCATATCATATGACAAATTGACATATCTATGACATATAGAGCATTATTCATCATTGTGAGGTTCCGAATAGTATAATAAAACATGATGTTGCACAATCACATTCAAGGGAGGAGATCAAGCAATCACAATATCACATTAAGGACATCTTTTAGAAAATGAAAGAAAAAGACTAAGAGAATATGATCTTATGAGCTTGACAATCTTTATGTAGCAGCATCGTGGTGATTATCATTATATTTTTTATGTTTTTCTCATGTGGAAAATTAGTGACTTGAGTGCTGTGATTTATGAGCATTATAAGGTACTAGATTAGATATCATTTTTTTAATGTCCATAGTCCATAGTTATGTTTTTCAGTGTAAAATGGAACAACCAGTAGGAATTATAGTTCATAGTTAAGATTTCAGTGTACTTTTGAATAAGCACTACTGCACTAGGAATTATCCATGTATCTTAAATTGAAAGTTGTCCCCTGCATACTGTTGGTCTACTTTACACACTGTTCTGTGCATATCCGGATGCATTTTATAGGAAGATAGAACCTATGGAAGAAAACCATGTCTAGGTTAGGTACCAATCTATGTTGTTTCTTTAAACTAAAGGCTTTCCCGGTTTTGTAGAAAGCAAAATAGATCCGCTGGGGTTACTAGCTTTACATGACAAGTCACAGATTCACAAGCTTTAACCTACTTTTACAAGGGAGGGCACTAAGATAAGAATGACGCCCAGATTAGGCTTCCAACAGCAAAAGCAGGAAACTCTAACCAAAGAACACAACTAACGAAGTTGCAAAAGCACTTAGGGCCACTTTGCTAGAGCTCCACTTCTTGATTTTTGAGCTTTACTCCTTGATTCTCTGATGGAATGATTCTGGTGGGGAGCAGGTGAGAAGTGATTCTGATTTGATTGAACGGGGAGCAGGATTTTTTAGCTCCCAGCTCGTAGTGTAAATGGGGAAGTCATTTTCATCAGCTTCCCATTAGAATTCAGTTGCATTTTAACCAATGGTAGGACTCCACAAAATCCACTCGAAGAAACTAGGAGCAAAGCTCTACCAAACATGCCCTTAAGCCTATCCCATATCTGTCGACAGAATAGAATCAGTAGTAGTGCGAAGTGTCACATGCCAGTCCCTCATGTCCTCAGCAGTAGATGTGAGGCATCATTGGTTCTCCTCCTTGCTCAAAGCTTTCCATTGCTGCATGAATGGCATTAGTGAAAGATGACCTTATCTGAGGAAACTATAATACGGCTTTATCACTAAAAACAAATCATTCCTGGTGAGCCGAAGTGTCCATCAAACATAGCCCAATATGAAGAGTAAACGGAGTTTTTATTTGTTTTTCAAATTAAATTCAAGAAATCCTGAAAACTCCTAATTCACAGGTTACAGGGTGTGCTGCCAATCTAGCACGTCTCTGCAAATACTCCACACAAAGATCGCCAAAGAACATCTAAACATATGGATTCATCTATACCACACATCTTGCATGCTATACCTCAGGCCAGTTTTACTTGATTAATTGCTCAGCAGATTGTATTCTATCTTACAAAAAACACTCTAATTTTCTGTGCAAATCTGCCATCCTGGTATCAATACTAATCTATGTTGTGAGTATATCCATCTAGGTATTAGTTTGGTTTTCCTACAATCTTATGTTGATTTAGTGATTTAACATCGAACTCTTATGCCACTTGAAGTGAAATGAACTGTCATACCAGGGGTAGAGACAGGGGCCTGCCTCCCCTCCCCCCTAATGTTGCACAGTCTTCACTAATACTTGTCATTAGTTTTCACTAGAGATTATAAGTAAAGAAGCCTTCTTAATTAATTCTAGATTGTTTTTTTCCAAATACATCTCTTGATTGTCGAATATTAAGTGTTCAAGATTTGGAGATTTGCCATTATAATTTTGCAAAGTTGGAGATTTGCCATTGGGACCTTACCCCAACTTGCTTGGGACTGAAAGGTTATGTTGTTGGAGATTTGCCATTGGTATCTCACTGATATGTGGGGCACACACGAGTCAATAACATGTGGGACAGGATGGCATATCTCCACAACAACAACAACAACAAAGCCTTTAAGTCCCAAACAAGTTGGGGTAGGCTAGAGTTGAAACCCATCAGAAGCAATCAAGGTTCAGGCACGTGAATAGCTGTCTTCCAAGCACTCCTATCTAAGGCTAAGTCTTTGGGTATATTCCATCCTTTCAAGTCTCCTTTTATTGCCTCTACCCAAGTCAACTTCGGTCTTCCTCTGCCTCTCTTCACGTTACTATCCTGGCTTAGGATTCCACTACGCACCGGTGCCTCTGGGGGTCTCTGTTGCACATGTCCAAACCATCTCAACCGGTGTTGGACAAGCTTTTCTTCAATTGGCGCTACCCCTAATCTATCACGTATATCACCGTTCCGAACTCGATCCCTTCTTGTATGACCGCAAATACAACGCAACATACGCATTTCCGCGACACTTAGCTGTTGAACATGTCGTCTTTTCATAGGCCAACATTCTGCACCATACAACATAGCAGGTCTAATCGCCGTCCTATAAAACTTGCCTTTTAGCTTCTGTGGTACCCTTTTGTCACATAGGACACTAGATGCTTGCCGCCACTTCATCCACCCTGCTTTGATTCTATGGCTAACATCTTCATCGATGTCTCCGTCCCTCTGTAGCATTGATCCTAAATATCGAAAGGTATCCTTCCTAGGCACTACTTGACCTTCCAAACTAACATCTTCCTCCTCCCGAGATGGCATATCTCCAATTTAGTAAAATTATAATGGCAGTCTTCAAATTTTCCCGTCCAAGATCCCTTTTTATCTTCAGTTTAGGCAATTATCATTTTTAAAAAATGAAGAGATTAAAGATGATTTATTATAGTTTGTTAAGCCGACATCAAAAGAGATAATTTTTTAAGCCAACATCAAGACTTGGCCGATGGTACCCTATATTTTTTGTTATCAATACTTGGTTAGCTCCCCCAAATATCTGAATCGTAGCTTCGCCCCCTATATCTGAGATTATGTTTCCTACACACACTCTCACGTGCGCGCACGTGCTCCCCTGCTTCTCCATGTGCCCCTGTTCTTATTAGATATCGATTGCTAAAAACGTAACAATTCTGGTTGCTGCAAATTGTGCTTTAGCTACGTGCTTACCTGGTGATGCTGATGCTGATTGGAACGGCTGTAATTTCATGACATTGCAATATGGCATGCATTGTAGTGCTCCAGCGTATGTTGTGTAATTGTAAGGCGAATAAATGTGTTCTGGATAGTTTGCTACAGATTTTTGTGCCCAATAACATCAGTACATCACTAGAGAAATAGTCCGAGCTAGTACAATTTCGATGATGCTCACTAAGATACTAACATTCTGTTTACTGCACATAAATTTTTCTTTCTTGTACCAGAATAAAAGTGGCCATATCATATGGCATATGTATGGCGTACAGTGATAGAGAGCAGAATTCATCATTGTGAGGTCACGAATAGTCGAATAGTATGACAAAACGCGATGATGCACAATCATAATCAACGGAGGAGATCAAGTAATCACATTAAGGAGATTTTTAGAAAAAATGAAAGAAAAAGAGAATATAATCTTATGAACTTGACAATCTTTATATAGCAGCACGGTGATTATCATCATATATTTTTATGTTTTTCTCATGAGGGAAATTAGTGACCAGGCATGCTGTGATTCATGAGCAGTATTAACAAGGTACTACAGATCATTATTTTTTTTCAATGT
Source organism: Miscanthus lutarioriparius (assembly GCA_904845875.1). Lineage (NCBI taxonomy): Eukaryota > Viridiplantae > Streptophyta > Magnoliopsida > Poales > Poaceae > Miscanthus > Miscanthus lutarioriparius. Next base: position 162,627 of record CAJGYO010000107.1, read on the forward strand.
CTATAGTCCATAATTAAGGTTTCAGTTGGAACAAGCAGGAAGACTTACCCATGCGTCTTAAATTGAAAGTTGATCTACTTTTACACATTGTTGGTCTACTTTACACACTGTTCTGTGAATATCCAGATGCATGTTATAGGAAGAAAGAAACTATGGAAGAGAAGCATGTCTAGGTTATGTACTAATATATGTTGTTTTTTTAGACCAAGGCTTTCCCTGTTTTATAGAAAGCAAAATAGTTCTGCAAGGGTTACATAATTACATGACAAGTCACAAATTCACGAGCTTTAGCCTACTTTAACAAGGGAAGGCACTAAGATAAGAATGCCACCCCGATTAGGTTTCCACCAGCAAAAGCAGGAAACTCTAGCCAAAGAGCACAACTAACGAAGTTGCAAAAACACTTAAGCCTATCCCATATCTGTCGACAGGACAGAACAGAATCAGTAGTAGTGCAAGTGCCACAAGCCAGTTTGTCATGGCTTCAGCAGTAGATGTGACCCATCATTGGTCCTCCTTGCTCAAAGCTTTCCATCGCTGCATGAATGACATTAGTGAAAAATGACCTTATTTCATTATTTGGGTAGGAAACTACAATATCGTGAAAAACAAATCATTCCTGGTGAGCTAAAGTGCCCATCAAGCACAGCCCAACAGGAAGAGTAGACGGAATTTTTATTTGTGTTTACCAATTAAATTCAAGCAATCCTTTCAGTGTCGATTTAATGCTTCAGCTTATTGAACCTGGAATATATCTGGTACCCATGTTGTAGCATTGAGCTACTTGTATGGGCATATACATCAAATCCTGTATGACATAAAAAGTTGTATATGTCAGCAAAGAACCTGGAGTCCCTAAAATCTTAGGATGTGAAGACAGTAGTCAAACCAGAGACTAATTGTCCTCTCATACTGAGTTACCTGTTTCTGTTATTGAAACATGATGAATAGCTTATATAACATGTGTGAACCTATGGGTGAAATGTGAATGCTGAACGAGGAACAGGAACATCTCTTCTAGTTTCACGCTTACTATGAAGTGCTCTTGTTACATGTAAATGTTAGTACTAGGATCCTAGTTATGCATTACATAGAAAAGTAGGGAATGTGGACCTAAATAAGTAACTATGTTCACTTCCTGTCTGAAAGGTACCCCTTCTTTCTTGTTCTTGCTTGTGCAAACTGGTTTGCATTGCCATTGTTTGTGAACAGATCTGCTGTACCAGTTAATTGTGATTGTGCATGAATACACATCTTCCTGATGGCTAGGCAAAGCATTTTCATATTGGACCCATCTCCTGCAACTTCCACGTTGTCTCTGTTTGGTTTGTCCATATGACCAAATTACAGATGTACCTGCTTCATGAAGATAATTCTTGTTATTTTAGCTGTTTGTTTAAAGACCTTGATATTTTAGTTGTGAAAGCTATGTGAGGGTAACCACAAAGGATAGGTCCTGGACATTCTTGTACTATGTGGTTCCTATCTGAAAAGGGCATCCATATTTTCATGCTGCTCTTGTTGTGCAAACTGGTTTCCAAATCTTTGTCTATCACTGCCGGTGCTTGATTTTTGTGATCTTCAATGGGCCTGCCGTGCCAGATGGTGACGCGAGCATTCCCTATTAAACGTGTTCTTGCAACTTCCACGGTTTTCTGCAAATGGTTTTTGTCCACATGCACAAAGTTACAGGCGTGTTTTCTTCATGTGGATAACACTTATCATTTGGTAGTTAAGGTCTATGCTAGTGTAATTTGCAAAGAGATATGACCAGGACGTACTAATGTGGTTTATCCTTGCCCTTTTCAGATCGGAACTGTATGACGTGGAGAGCAAATGATGGGCATCCCTCAAAGGATGAAGGGATAAGTTCAGGCAGCAAATTTTGATTCCATCGGGATTCCAGATTGGATGAGAGCTGACTTGGCTATTCAGATTTAACTAGTGTGCTATGTACCTATATTTTCTTTGGTTCGTGCTATTATGTTTGGCAAAAGGATGGAATGTTTGAGCAGATAATAATTTCAGATTGCGAGAAATATGTCCAGCGATGGTGTTCCATTTACAGGCTCCCGTTAGATACTGGCTAGTCAAATATTCTTAATTTGGACCAAATACATACATAAAAGTATTGATGTTTATGATGTCTAATAAATATCATTAGATTAATTATGAAATATATTTTATAATAAACCTAATTGGAGATCTAAATGTAGATAATATGTTTTATAAATTTAGTCAAACTTAAGATTCTTTGACTCCTTGTAAAGCGAGATTTACATTCTTTTGGGTATGGAGAAAGTATATATTTTTAGTAGAGTTAAATGCATGAGAGACTCTTGAACTTGTAACGGGGTGTCATTGAGGTCCATAAACTTGAAAAATGCATTTCTAAATACCTAAACTTGCTAAATGATACATCGCAGGTCCATACTCGTGGATATTTTATTTGACATGGCAACGCCACGTGGCCGAAAATATGCAATGAACACCCTAAAATCTAAGGAGCTGGACGTGTATGCATGTGTTGGACGAAGCAGGGCGGCGAGGAATCAGGGGAAGCAAGCAGCGCTTCATCCCGCCTCGACCATGGCCACACGCACGAGCTGCTGCCCGCCCTGCCTCGCCTCGTCCCAAGACCGTGCGCCGTCATCACCCCGCGCAAGTGGGCGCCCTCGCCGTGCCCTAGAGCCAGCCCGAGTCCCATCTGTGCCTCAGTCGAGCTTGCCATGGTCGGCTATTTAAGCAGAGCACGCACGTGCCGCGACCACCTTTGCGCCCTTTCAAAATTCGTCCACACCAGTGCCTCCCATTCCAATCCCTCGCAGCCATGAGCGCGCCTGGTTGTTAGCTAGCCCCTGGACGAGACCTCGTTGCAAACCATCTTCAATAAGTGACGAATTTTGGAATCTCGTGGAATCGGCCGCCATGGCCGCCGGAGCTGAAGCTCTGCTGTGGCACCAATTCTTTTCCTCTGTTCTATCCAAGACGTGTTTTAGCATCGCCTTAACGCCCCCTACATGACCTTTGCACAGTTTGGCCGGTCTCCTTGCCGTCTTGTGGTCAGTCGTCTCCAACCCAGCGATGAGATCCCCCTCATGTGACCTCGACGCCCTGCCGCGGGAGGAGCCCTCCGGCGCGTCGTTGGAGTTCCCCGTGTTCCCCACCAATGTCCTCTTCTGGGGCACCCACGACGAGGTCACCAACGCCGGCCTGGCCACGCCCCCGCCGCCCGTCGCCAGCACCAGCGCCGCCGCCGCGAGCTTCTCGGCCTCCAGGCGCAAGAAGGAGAATCTGGTCATCGACATCTCGATGCGGCCCGTGGCCTTGAGCACGCCGCCCATGAACTCCCCGCTGCCGGCGAGCCGGATGCCCGGGGCCATCGACGGGATGTGGTCCCCGATCTCAGCCAGGCTGCGGTCGTTGCGCCGGCTGCTGAGCAGAGGCAAGCAGGCCGTGGTCGGCACCTCCTACAGCCCGCGCGACGCCGGTGACATCGAGCAGGGGCTTGCCGGAGCCGAGTCCTCCCGCCTGGCCAAGACGCCGAAGATGCCTCTGTCGGCGAACTGATCCAGATCTCCAAACATGGCCCGGCTTTGGAGGTGAAGGCGAGGTCACGGGCAAGTGGCGACGTGGCTAGGGGCGAGTGCGGCATGTACAGCGCTTGGCAAGGCGCAGCAGAGGTGAGGTGTGCAGCGCGTGACGCGCTCTGCGCCATTGCGCCGAACGGTGGCGTGTGTGACTTGGCGAGGGAAGAACCCAGATGCCCTCTTTGGATATTCCATTTAGATTTCAGGGGGTTTACTGCATATTTTCCCGCCACGTGGCAATGCCACGTTAGATAAAATGCCCGCGTGGCAAGTATGGACATGCGGTGTATCATCTAGCAAGTTTAGATATCTAGAAATGCATTTTTCAAGTTCATGGATCTAAGTGACACCCCATTATAAGTTCAAGGGTCTCTCATGCATTTAACTCTTTTTAGTAGTACATCAGAATGATTGGGGGACCATTTGGAACGTACGAATGGTACATAAATTTCAAAGGAAAACACAAGAAAGAGGAAAGTAACCTAAATTCCGAAAATGCCTTGAACTGCTGTTGGCTTGTTGCTTTAAGGTGGGGACTGGGGCATCTAAAAAAATTTATAACCAAAAGGAAAATATTGAGAGCGGAACTCACTAGGTAACGAGTGGCTATCTGCTTCCTGGTGGCTTCTTGAGTGAGTTCTATCATCTATGAACCGGACAAACGGAGTGATGATTATACGTGTCCATTTCTTAAGGCGTCGATGTCAATGCAGAGCGTAATATGAAACAAAGAAGATTGTAAATTTTGCCTCCCCTGGGCATGATGCAACTGTGCATTTGTTCTAACGGTGGCATACCACCGTCATTGAGCTGTAGCTGGCATGGCGAGGTTTGTCCATTGTACAGCTGATCCAGTACCGATGGTTATACCTCCAGCGGTGAAAACCTGGTTTGGACTTGGTTATTGACGAATGACGAAGTCAATAGTTGCCGTACGGTCTTTCACAGCTTCTCTCATTGCTGGTGCGGATTGAACAAATTATGTGCTGGTTAATAATATAGTAGTTCATTTGTTAGCAAATACTTGTCTCCCTCAGGAATAAGCAACTGATAATGATATATAGTAGTCCATTTGTTAGCAAATACTCATAAATATAACAAGTTAATTGTTGTATGGGAAAGATTATATAGGCTTGTTTGGCTTATAAGCCATGGCAGAAAGTACTGTTGACTGGTTTGATGTGAGAGAAAAATAATATTTGTTGGCTGATAAGCCATAATTTATAAGTCAAATATGACCGAGTGAACAGCCTACCACTGTCACGTTGGGGGTACCGCCGCTCGGAGGCTAAAATAATCTGCTGTGCCTGCACGGGCCGGCCACTTGCTCCCATTTTCCTCAGCAGCTTTTGCGTTGCGCGCCTCGGCCGGCAAGTAGACCTTAAAATTAGTTATTCTGATGCTGCATTGGATCTGGTTTTGGTTAGCGTGTTAGTTTAACGTAAAGAGAGATCGGTGTCAGCAACTAATATAGGGCCTGTTTGACACGCGGTGGGACGGCGGAGAATCTGAATTTAGGGCCGCGTGGTGTGAGCCGTAATATTTCAGCAAAGAACGATATTTTTCTTTAACAAGAAATCAGCGTAGCGAATAGGGCCTAAATTAAATCATGAAACGAGATCAGGCAACCAAATCCCAACATCATCAAGCAAGATCAACCATTTCGCCCACGGAAATGGAATCCAGTACGCCATGGAACGTAGTAGTACGCCACAAGATCTGGCAGGGGAGGGAAACATTAATTTCATCATCAGTAGCAGTACAATGCATAACGCTTCGCGGATCTGCGCCATTCCAGCGCAGACCGGAAACGGTTTCAGGACGGCGGGCTCCGGATCCTATCGGATCAGTACAGCAGGCACGTCCGAGAGCGGCGGGGACGGCGACAGGGGAGGGGGAGGGGGAGGGGGCGCCTCGTAAAACCGGCAGACCCCTCACCCTCCTGCTCCACGACGACGACGACAGTGGGAGCGAGGGGAAACAAACACAACCCCGGCCCGAATCGGAAGGAAACGAAAGGCGAAACCAGTATATACACACAGAGCTCTAGATCTACGGCCACGTCGGCGACTTGCTTCCGCCTTTCTGCCTAGGCAGAGCGGGCGAGGCGGGAGGCGATGGCGGAGTGGTACATGGCGTCGTGGAAGGACTCGGTCTGCGCCATCCGCGCCCGCAGCTGGCGGGCCTTCTCCTCCGTCAGCCCCCCCACGAACTGCCTGCGTGCCGCGCTGCCTGCGTCGTCTTCGTCCTGCGGCACCGCCACCGCCACCGCCGGCGCCGGGGCCTCGAGGTAGTCGGCCTTCCCCGACCACCCCAGCAGCGGCGCCCACCACCTGCCGCCCTCCGCGGCGGCGCGGACCGTCCCGGCAGAGGAAGGGGACCCCGCCGGGCGGGCTGGGAAGGAGACGGAGGCGGGTGCGCACGGTGCCATCGCCATTCGGATCGGCCGGACGGTTGCTTCGCCGCTTTGGTGGGTTGCTTTGCTTGGTTTGGGGGCTGGCTGGGTGTCTCGTTGCTGATCGCTGATGGAGGCCAAGGCTCGGCCTGGCATTTATAGCAGCCGAGCGGATCGGGGAGGAGACGGATGGATAAGACCACCGCGTGGACACGTGGTCCGCATCGTGAAACACGGTGCCTGCGTAACGGTTGCTTATTTCTGGCGGGCCCGTCAGGTCACTGATGCGTGGGTCCAGGCTGTGGGCCGTGGCCTTCGTACGGTGCTCCCTGCAGGGATCTTCTGCCGTGACGGAGATGCCGTTCGGAGTGGTTAATGCTAGGGAGCTCTTTCATTTAGAACTTTTTGATACAGTGCTTGTTTAGTTGGCGAAATTTGGGATTTTTGATATTGTAGCACTTTTATTTTTATTTGGTAATTAGTGTTCAATCATGGATTAATTAGGCTCAAAACGTTCCTCTCGCAATTTCCAACCAAACTGTGCAATTAATTTTTTTTTCGTCTACATTTAATGCTCCATGCACGTATCGCAAGATTCGATGTAATGACTATTATAGCACTTTTTGGGGAATTTGGATGAAACTAAACACACGCATAGTACTTTTTCATACTGAGTGTCTGTTTAGTTTCTAAAATTTTGCAAAAATTTTTAAGATTTCCTGCCACATCGAATCTTTGGACGCATGCATGAAGCATTAAATATAAATAAAAAATAAAACTAATTACACAGTTTAGACGAAATTCACGAGACGAATCTTTTAAGTCTAATTAGACTATGATTGAACACTAATTACCAAATAACAACAAAAGTGCTACAATATTATTTTCCAAAAAAAATCGCCAACTAAACCAGACCTAAAATGTCGTGAGGTTGACCCTAAAATTCACGCTAGCCGCGAGAACAACCTTTGCCCGTGATGGAAGGGTTGCAAGCCCTCTCTGTTCCAAAAGTTGTTTGGATAACGATGGGGCACAAAATATTCACACAAAATTAATGAGGCCTCGTTCGTTTCTCTTATAATCCGTACCTTTTAGCTTATTTTTTTCAGCTAAAACAATATTTTTTCTCTCACAATAAATCAACCGAAACAGTGTTTCGACTTATTTTTTCAGCGAAACAGATCGAGGCCAAAAATTTCTATCTCCATTCTAAATTATAAAACATTTTTTTATTTCCCTAGGCGGAGCGCGCGAGGCGAGACGCGATGGTGGAGTGGTACGTGGCGTCGTGGAACGACTCCGTCCGCGCCATCCGCGCCCGCAGCTCCTGGCTTCTCCTCCATCATCACCCCCACGAACTGCCTCCGCGCCGCTGCCGCATCGTCCTGCGCCTGCACCGCCGGTACCGGCGCCGGGGCTTGCCGCTGCCGGGCCGGCTGGGAACGAGACGGCGCTGCATGCTGCGGACGATGCCATCGCCATTGGATTCGATCTGCGGTTGGTCGCCTCTCTCTACCTCGCGGGGTTGTTGCTTCGATTGCGTTGGTTGAATTGCGTTGCGATTTTTGCCTTGGGCTTGCGGGCGGCCGCTGGGGAGTTTGGGCGATGGGAGTGTGTAACTACCTCAGTTTAGGCGTTCTAGATGAAGCAAGGTGAGCGTGTGTTACTCGGTACAACGTGTTGTGCACGTACCTTTTTTTTTTCTCTACTCGGTGATGGAGTCAATCGATTTATTCTACTCGAGAATTGACTCGTTCCGTTTGCTATCGTCGTCTTGTGGAACTTTTTTATTGGGTACTTGCTGGTACTCCACTACTCCCGCTGGTTCCATCCTCTCCTAATTTTGTTAAAAATATGTTAGCATAAACAACGTATATATTTTAGAGAAGCAGAGCTTAATAAAATTAATTTCGTATTATTTCTCTATTGACTTGATCAAACATTGACTACATATTCTACTTTGTTATTATTGGTCAATCCTCTCTTAATTTTGTTAAAAATACGCTAACACAAACTACGTATATATTTTAGATAGGCAGAGTTTAATAAAATTACGTCCGTATTATTTCTCAATAGACTTGATCAAACATTGACTACATATTTTAGTTTGTTATTATTGGTCAATCCTCTCTTAATTTTGTTAAAAATATCTTCACATAAACAATGTATATATTTTAGAGAGGCAGAGTTTAATGAAATCAATTCCATAGTATTTCTCTATAGACTTGATCAATCATTGACTACATATTTTAGTTTGTTATTATTTGCCAATCCTCTCTTAATTTTGTTAAAAATATGTTAACATACACAACATATATATTTTAGAGAAGCGGAGTTTAATGAAATTAATTTCATCTTTTTTTCTCGAATACGCAAAAGGTTTGCGCATCTTTTGTATTAAGATCAAGAAATGGTAAAATTTACAACGACGCGCCACGGACATGGCACACTAGGGGATATAGTTATACAATCAGTTTTATCCTCCCTAGCAGAAGGAGATTATATGCTATAACTCGCTAATCATACTACCTAGCCAGTATCGGCGGTCAGACACGCTTGCTTGTGCGGCGCCTCACCCGCTCTCCCTATGGGTCAGGAAAGAGCTCTCGCATTGCCTCAGCATGCGAGGGGTTGAGCTGGTCGACGAAGATACTGTCATAGGCGTCCATGGCTACCGTGGTCGGCTGTCCGTCGAGCATCCCCATCTGCTTCATCACCAGCACCTCTCCCTACTTAGAAGCCGGGACGCGTGAAAGTGGCTGGGCGGCGATGCTCCCGCTGTGGATCGGCAATTTTGGTTGTGCCTCCACAACCGGCTGAGGGAGCAGCGGCGATGGTGCCTTACGTAGTATCTTGTCTGTGAAGCACTTGAACCTCTTGGCAGCGGAGCTCCCACTTTCAGCACGGGGAGGGGTGGCCGTGTCAGCGCCAAGGGGGATGGTGCTGGAGCCTGGGCTCGCCTCAAGCCAGAGAAGTTTAACTTCAAATAAAACAAAAATGGCATGCACTTTCAAATGAAGCAAAAAATATATCTGCAATCTGTGGAGATTTAGGGTCTGTTTTGTTGATGACCAAAACTTGCCACGCCTAACCTTCGGCAAACTGTGGCTGCCAGAGAAAGTTTGGCGAACAAAATTGAAGCCACCCTTGTGGCAAAGTTTGGCAAGAAAATAGGTCTATGACGTGTGGGATAGGGTGCTAAGAAAGTGTGGCACACCGTAGTTGTGGCAGCAAACCAAATAGCTGCCAGAAAAACCGTGACATGACTAACTTGTGGCATGCCACGTTTTGATCACGAACCATACAGAAAATTATAGCGAATCAATAAAGAAAACTGAGGCCACAGAGTGAATGAACTACAAAAGCCACGTTGATTGAAGGAAGAAGTTAAATTAAATACTGCTCCTAAACCAGCATACGAGTCTCCTAGTTAAAGCTCAGTGTAGAAAATCAATCCAAAGCGCAAGAGTAAAAATCTAAACGAAGTCTAATTAGCCAAATAGAGAAGATACTAGAACAAATGTGAAACACCTATATGTTATATATTGCATCTAATTGTCATTTTGGTTCTACTTAAAGTATGCATCTTCAAGAGTTTTCAAAACCCACTTTCAATCTTGATTTTATGGCAAGATTGAAAAAACGCTCTCTAACTATTCCTTATGTCAACTCCAATCCTCCCACACTTGTGAAAAACCGATCCAATTGTGTAGAGATGTACTCGCGCATATTGATGGGAGGTGGAAGGACGTGGAAAAAGAATATAGAAGAAGGACATGGTTCCCAATGCAAAGTGTACAAGATATAAAGAAATTATAAAATGCTCGAGGTCCTTTAGAAAGAGTCTGGAACTCCTGATGTAAAAATGCATTTTATCTTGAAGGAGCAAGATTTTAGAAATAATTAGAGGAATTTAAAAAATATGCTCCATTTTTATTTGAACTCTTATTAAAGCTACCCTAGATGACTCGAGTTGCGTCGTGTTGTTTCTCTAGTTCTTTTTTTTTCGTTTAACTTTGTTTCTCTAGTTACTGGACGTCGCACATGTTGAGTGCTGAGTGGCACCTTTGGTGAAGATGAAAGGGCCACCAAGTAGTCCAGGCCCCCAGTTGCAGCGAAGGGCCACTCTTTAAAGTGACTAACTAAGGCCCTGTTTGACAGGGCTTCAACTCTGGGTGGAGCTGCTCTACTCTAGAATTTCAGGTGGAGTTTCTGGGTAGAGTTGGAGCTGTCTGATGGAGGTGTTTGGCTGGGAGGGTGTCCCCAGCTCCACAAAAGAGGAGTTTGAGGGTAGATTACCATTCTTGCCCCCTGGTTTGAATAAATACACAGTTTTTTAGACAAAATGAATGGCTTGAACTTCTCACAAATATGAAATGAAAATACATGCAGTAAATTCCAAAATAATTACTAATACATTTCAAGCCAAGTGATCCCAAGTCATTGAACATTGATTAATCCAATTTGTTCAACATTCAGATGCCTTTATCTATTTGAGCTTTTGGATCAGCAAAGATCATCTATTTGAGATACATTAAGATTATGAGCAGCAGGGCATTCAATTTTCAGAAAAAAAACTCAGCGTGCCAAAGAAAATGAACTGAATGGAACTATACCAGCTCGCTGAAGACATAACAAACACCGACCCTTGAGGGTTGTCAATAATTGACAATTCATAAATGTGGCAATACCAACCGAACCACAGAATTAGCTTATTGTTTAGAAAATGCTATTGGGGAAGGATAGTTCCTGACGATGGAAACGTGCAGCAACAGACCAACAGGCATAAGCATGGCATAGCTCGAAGCTTTGAACAATACGAATATCTGAAAGGCGGAAAGGAAAATAAATGGTACTGGACAATCTACAGAGATGGAGGGAAGAGCAACCAAGGAAGACCTTAACTAGCATATGCAGTCAAACGATGAGACCTCCTGTCGTGAACATGTGATGGCCATCAGACGATAATCAGAGGCAGGCCCTGGCGTCGTTTCCGCGGCGTCTGGCAGCTCTGGCCACCTGAACCTGAACGGCAGCCGCGACGTCACGAGGCAGCAGATCCGGCCACGCCTCCATGGATGTCTCGAAGAGCACCTGGTTGCGGTATTTGCGAAGGCGCCTGCCGCCGGCAGCGACCTTGGCAGCGGCCTTCATGAACTTTTTCTTCAGCTTGGACACCTTATCGGAAAGCTCTGTGGCATCCACGCCACGGCGATGGAGCCCGCCGTCGTCGCAGATCTTCTTGAGAAGCACCGAGGCCTGGGGGGACCTTGCGGAGCTGTCCGCGTGGGGAATGGAAGCAGGGGACGGTTGGTGCCATGGTGGAGATGGGTGACGCCAGAGGTAGGCGTGGGGAACAGAAGCAGGGGACGGGCGGGGCTCGGCGGACGGCGGCGGGGCTCAGGCAGCCGGCGGCGGGGATGGATGGCGGCGCGCCGGTGTGGGTGGTGGTGGGCAAACCCTAGCGGCGGCGGGGATCGGGCGCAAGAACAGAGCAGTCGCGGATTGGAGGAGGCGCAGGAGAGAGATGTGGCGCGGGGGGTCTCGGGAGGAAAAGAACGAACCGTTTTTTTTTTAATCAGTGGCATTGATGGGTAATTACCCACCAACTCTATGAGGAGGTTTATATTGGGTTGTTCTGGAGCTGCAAAAGAGGTACTCCAAAACTCCACCTCCATTTGTACTATAGCCCCCATGGAGTTGGCAGCTCCGTAGAGTTTTGGAGCTGAGGTGTTTGGCTGGAAAATTGGTTGGAGTTGCTAGAGTTCAGCTCCAGAGCCATGCCAAACAGGCCCCTAAACTTTAGGAGGGGTGAATCAAACGGGCCCTAATAAAAAAAATAAATTACAGAATCCGTCGGTAATCTGTCCGACGAATTTATTAAGTCTAATTAATTCATCATTAACGTATGTTTACTGTAGCACCACATTATCAAATTATGAACTAATTAGGCTTAAAAAATCTGGCTCGCCAACTAATCTCAATCTGCGTATTTAGTTTCGTAATTAGGCTATATTTAATACTGGAGGGTGTAATAACAGCTTATTCGGTTGGCTGGTTCGTTTCGTTACTGGTTCGTGAAGAAGTACTGTTGACTGATTTATACGAGAAAAAAATATTGTTTCGTAGGCAAACGAACAGGCTGTAAGTCGATGTATGTAAACGCGCTAGAGAAGATGATGGATCTGGTGGTGGTGCGGCCTGGCTGCCTCTGCGTAGCTGCCGGCTCTCGCCGCGACACGCTGACTCACCGCCACCGCGGCCGCCCGCGTCTGTCCATTGCACCACACGGACCGAGGAGCCCAGTCAGTCTGCTGGCTCTGGATTTCCTCCTGTCATCTTATCCTGAATCCTGATGGATGGATACGTAACACCCGTACGTACTGTACACATCTGCATCGGTTTGTTATTCGCGTCTGCCTTCCGATGATAGCTACTCCTCCTAGGCCCTAGCCAGCTAGGGGAATCCAATGAACGGCATCAGGAAATGCCCGCGTAAATAAAGGCGCAAACTAAGGCCTACTTTGGCAGCCCAAATTCCCGGCGGGATCCCGGCCTTTTCCCTGGGCTAATCTGCCCCGTGCCATTCTTACCCGGGCCAAATTTGTGCGCCCTTTGGCAGCCCACCAAGGCGCGGATCGCAGCCCACTTCCCAGCGTTTTCCGCGAGGAAGAAATCCACTACTCGTTAGGCCGGGAGGGTTTCCCGTGCGACTTTGCGAGCCACCGCAAAGATCCGGCCGCCCGATCGCGAGGCCGCGAGGTTCCTCGACCTGTCGTCGACTCGTTCGCTTTACAGCTTAGATTTGCGAAGTCGCGAGGCCTCGCCGCCGCCACCCCAAAGATCTCGTGGTGGCGATACCCGATGGGCCGGCGACTAAGCGCGCAAGATCTCTCCCTACGGCCGGCGACGATCTCCCAAATAGCTTTCGGCGGTGGCGTTCCTCCGAAATTCACGGCTCCACGTCGATCTCTAGAAATCACATTGGCGGTTTGTCTCACCCACACGCCGCCTCCTCGCTCCTCCACGCCGCCGCTATCGCCATCCGTCCTCTCGCAGGTCGGTCCTCCTCCACCTGCATCTCCTTCCCCAACCGTAGTTTCTCGATACGCTAGAGTTTGACCCAGATTTCCATTGTTTCTTGTAGATCTTGGAGGTACCTGGGTCCGTGAGCCAAGACATCGCATTCGCTCCCATTGTCCCGTCCTAAGTGACAACACGATGCCGCGGAGATCTGAGTTAGTTCTCCGCTTTGCCATCGATTCGTTGCATTACATTTGTTTTGATTGGTCGGTCATGGATTCATGGTGGTTTGATGTCTTCTTTGTAGGGTTTACGTGTTGTAGCTTCATGTGCGGTGTAGGAGATGGTCAATTTGTTTGTAGATGTAGTCTTGTCTTGTTATGCAATCGGTGTTGGATCTGAAGCCTCTCAAGAGGCAGCTTGAAGAGTGTGAGATGATTTGACTTGAAGAGTGTGAGATGATTTGACTTGGTTATGAGCAGGGCGAATGATTTTTTTAGCTTAGCTGTGCTATTCTCTGAATATTGTAGTCTTGGTTTGTTCAATTTGGTGTGCTAGCCTCGCTAGATGGTGACTAGAGGTAGATTTTGATTTTACTTTTTGATCGGAGGTGACTAAGCGATGAGAGTACGACTTGGCTTAATACAATGCTCGCTTCAATAAGAGTACACACGTCAATCTCCACTCTGAATTGAGTGAATTTCACTTGCCTTAATCATTCGGTTCTTGATGATTTTGTTGACATGTATCGATTATCTTTACCTTCGAAACCGAGTTCAAGCTCGCCATATTATTGGGCCACGTCACTTGCTAGTACGCTAAACGCCGATCAGCTCTCCGTGCAAGATTAACCGTCGATACATACAGATTAGTTCGAACACATCACACGAGGCGTCTCGCGAATCATCACGAACTCGGGCTACTCGACGGGCCGAGGTCCTCATCCCCACCTCCGCGCGTATCGCGCGCCGCCTACGCCCCGCCAGAGCAGAGGAACACCAACGTTCCTCCCCCACATCTTCGCCGCCGGCAACCTGTGTCTCGCAAATTCTCGGTCGTCCGTTCACGTGCTAACGCCGGATTTCATCTGTTGCTTACGGCGGGGTGGCGAGATTGAGCCGCCGCCACCCGCACCCGCTCAAGCGCCGCCGGCGCCATGCGTGTTGGCGCTCATTGCCGAGCTGCCAGACGACGCCGCCTTACGCGCGCCCGCCGTCCACCTTGGTCGGGCAGCCGTGACGCGAGAGCTGCCGATTAAGGGTGCGATGCCTCGGTGGTGATCGACGCCACACCAGCAGCAGCCATGGCGCTACTAGTCTGGCGAAGCGCGACCGACAGGCGAGGATGGGCGATACCCTCCGGTGCAAGCAGAGGCGAAGCGGCATGTTGGAATTAGTGGGAGAAACCACCTCAGGCATTGGGTACACCGTACACAAATGCAGAATCATCCACGCTTAAAGCATGTTCTTGTCTTCAAGACGTCCATTGAACTTGGATTAGCCAGCTGAGTGCTTGGGTGGAAATTTAAAGGGACGTCCACCAACTTCTCGATGAAATGCTAAGGCGTCTGGTCCATGGACTGTGGCTATGGAAGAGACTGACATTCCATCAGCAAGGTTTGGTTTTATCCTGTTCGTTCAGTCTCTCGACAGCTCCGTCAGTCCTTGTTATGCTGCTCTGTTTCTTTGTTCTGCTATTAGAGTTCAATTATTTCGCATTTTGTGACGAGGTCTGTTTGGGGTAAAGAAATCGCTATCGTCTGATTGCTTGATCGGTGTAGAATAGTGTCATAGTGATCGATCCCATACTGGTTGTCCTCTGCTCGTTATTGAATGTAGTAGTAACTTATTTTATATTTTTATTTCTACTATATCGACACATTGCTTTCTTGTTGTCGCTATGGCATTCCAGCTTTTTCTTTTTCTTTTTAAGTCTCCATTCAGTTTTTCATAATAGTGATTCAGTTTTTTTTAACTTGTTGGCCATCGTGGTTCTTTGTATGTAGCCTTAATAACAAGTGAATTACGAAAACAAAAATGCATATTTATTTACCCTCTGTTAGTTATTGAATAGATATTTAATTTAATCTAGAAAGACAAGTATACAACTTGCTACTGCAGTACTCATTTGGTTTGGTCCTCGCTGATTATTTTGGTTGATGTATTTGGATGAAGACAAGTAGCATTGAGCATGAAGCTAGTTGTGTATTTCATTTATCTTAGTCTGACCTGATAGATAGCCATAGACATCATGAGAACAATCTCCTTTTACCTATATGTATTTTGGCCATATACAAGTGCAGTTTCCAGAGCCAGACGTGTCATGAGAGATCACCATTTTCATTAATTTTGTGTTACTGCAGATGTCTTAGTGGAAGCAGTGCATGATTTGAAATAAGTCTGGTAACTTTGGATAGTACTTGGCTAGATGCCAGAAGACATTGGATGTAAGGATGGTCAATTTAGAGATGATTGTAGTATATGATTATGACTTCCCCATTTTCTATTGGATGTAAGGATGTAGAACAATCTGTATGAATGCTACTAGTAGTTGGTCAGATGTCAGATAATACTTTTGTGTTTATTAGATTTGGTTTAAGGTCCGAGATATGTCTGTATTTGTATGGTGAGAGACTTGTACCTGAGATTTTTCATGATTTTGTGGCTCTGACATTGATATGTAGTGACTATTTATATTATTCACCTCTTTTTATTTTTCTTGATTTTTGGTGATTTTCCTGATTTTTTAAGACATGGTTTATCAATTATTTGTACTGAAGTTGTCCAAAATAGCTGAAAAAGGAAAAAGCGCGGTTCTCTTCCCCGGAAAAAGTCTGCCAAACAACGGCAAGGCAGCTTCCCCGTACGTGGATGTCTTCCCAGAGGTGACGAGGGGAATGGACGATCCAAAAAAAATTCTCCCTCGGGGCTACAGTCCCTGGCTTTATTTCCCCGTACTGCCAAAGTTGCCCCGAGGGAGAATTTTCCCCGTACAAGGGCAAACTGGCCTGTTTTTTTTTCCAAAAAGGCCAGTTTGCCCTTGGATCCAAACACCGTGTAAAAAACAACAGGGCTGGACCATGCTGAATCAAATCTAGACTAGAAGCCCAAATACTGACATGCATGCTAGCCTTTTTCATAAGCACGATTGAAGCGTATGTGTATTGTCTCCGAAGAGGCTCTCACGACATGTGAAGCACAACGAAGACACTTTACATGCACTTTTTTTTTTGAGAATCACTTTGCATGTACTACACTCACTGCACACACACACCATACCTTCTACTTCTACCCCTAGAAGCACTTTCGGAGAACTCAGACTTGGGAAATGGTATGCAAGGCAAAGGACGAGGGTGGTCTGGGTGTATCTAATCTCACAGTTCAGTGGTCAAACTAATAAAGAACAATTATTATACCTCTTAAGTTTCACGTCTTGCTAAAGAAAATTATTCTTTTTGGTGGAAAGGTATTTGCAGGCTGATCAGTTATTTTAGAGGTAACCTACATTACAAATAGCTAGGTTACACATAGATAGCTATTTGTAACCAAAGTGCGAACCCGCTGATAGTTGCTTTGTTTATTCATCTCAGTTCGACTTCTATGCACAATGCGATTTTAGCTCCGACACACAAGGTTCAAACCTCAAATGCTACAATGTGTTGTGTAACTTGTGTTTGTTTTTCTGGTCTCCCGGTTCGTGGAGTTGCTCTTAGTCTTCGCGATATATTCTTGCCACCATACTTATGATCTATCCTCAGGTCCAAAAAAAACTATATCCTCAGGTCCAAAAAAACTATGTATCCACTGTGTGACTAACTCAATACATATAACCCCTTCAAAACACACGTTAATTACAAGCGCTTGTATTGTATCCTCTGTCGCCAAAATCTCAAATCTGAAATTGAGGCTTAGATGTGTTCAACATGCATTTCTTTTTGTCTTTACATTTTTTTTACAACCAATTTCCAGCTCTTAGCATGTCCAGTTCTGCTACATTCCTCTCTTAATTTTGCTAAAAAATGCTAACATAAAGCAACGTATATATTTTAGAGAGGCATAGTTTAATGAAATTAATTCCGTATTATTTCTATATAGATTTGATCAAACATTGACTACATGTTTTAGTTTTTGTTATTATTGGTCAATCCTATCTTAATTTTGCTAAAAACATGCTAACATAAAACAACGTATATATTTTAGAGAGGCAGAGTTTAATGAAATTAATTCTGTATTATTTTTCTATAGGCTTGATCAAACATTGATTACATTGGTCAATCCTCTCTTAATAAAAAATATGTTAACATACACAACATATATATTTTAGAGAGGTAGAGTTTATTGAAATTAATTCCATATTACTTCTCTGTAGACTTGATCGGGCTAGAGAAGTTTAACTTAAACTAAAACTGAAAAGACATGCACTTTCAAACGAAGCAAGTAATCTACAATTTGTAGAGATTTATAGCGAATAAACAAAGAAAATGGAGGCCACAAAACGAATGCTCTCTCTCTCTCTGAAACAGATAACAACAATGTTTACACCTTCACTTGGAACGAATAATACTAGAAGTTGTCAAGAACTACAAAAAGCCATATTGGTTGAAGGAAGAAGTTAAACTAAATACTGCTCCAAACCAACATATTAGTCTGCTAGGTAAATCTCAGTGTAAATAATCTAAAGCGCAAGAGTAAAATTATGAATGAAGTCTAATTAGGCAGATAGATAAGATGGTAGAACAAATGTGAAGCACCTATCTGCTATCTATTATATTGCATCTAATTGTCATTTTCTACTTAGAGCATCTCCAAGAGTGTCCAAAACCCATTCCCAATCTTGATTTTATGCAAGATTGAAAAAAAATGCTCTCTAAGACTCCTTGTGGCAACTCCACTCCTCCTGCACTTGTGAAAACCGTTCCAACCGCACAAAAATATATCACCGCGTATTGACCGGAGGTGGAAAGATGTGAAAAAGAATATAGAGGAAGGACATGGTTCCCAATGCAAATGTAAAAGATATAAAGACACCCTACCATATTTTGTGAGTGAGAAAGCAGCCAACAGCAGTGGTAGTGGGCTAGTGGCTGTAGAACAGCCTGCGGAACATGCCCAATATAAAATGCTAGACCTGCTTTAGGAAGAGTCTGAAATTCCTAATGTAAAATTGCATTTTATCTTGTCGAGCAAGATTTTAGAAATAGTTGAAAAACCTAACAAATATGCTCTTTGTTTTTTAAGAACTATGCTCTTAGACAACGTGGTTTGCATCATGTTGTTTTTCTAGTTTTTTTATTTGTTTCTCTAGCCTCGGGTGCTAATCAGTCGGTCAAGCCTCCGGGTAGCATCCCCGTGTTCGAATCCTTGGTCAGGCGAATTTCTGGTCGACGGTGTGAAAAAAAACCCTCGCTTGTCCCGCGTTCCCAAAGCATATGTAAAATGATCGGTCCTCTCACCGGGTAACGGACCCCTGTGTGTGGGCGGGACATGGGGTTCAGGGGTTTTCTCGGGCTAGATGAGAAGTCCTCTACCTTAAGCTAAAATAGCTCGGGAGATGTCTACCCCTCGCTGCCCGAGTTTTTTATTTGTTTCTCTAGTTATGGGACCTATAGTCAACTAAGGGACATGCACATGGTGAGTGTTGAGTGGCACCTTTGGTGAGGATGAAAGGGCCACCAAGAAGTCCACGCCTCCGGGGGTAGTGAAGGGCCACTCTTTACTACGATTTTTCGCGGCACAATTAACTTACTAGTACATTATTACATCATATGAATAATAAATTAAACATGGTTTCTGAAAGCATTCATAAAGAAAGAGAATTTAGTAGTACTTGAGCTATTTGATATCGGTAATGCTTGGCCACGAGCTTCCGTCCCATACTGACGCCGCACGCCTCACTCTAGATGTGCTCTCTCCCTAAAAAATATCTCCTGCTCGTCTCACTCTGCCTCGCTGCCACGACCATCCCCACGCGCACGCCCCATCCTGCGCCTGGCCGCCTCACTCCGCCACCGCCCCACTCCGCGCTCACCGTCGTGGCCATCCACCGCCGCACCCCAATCCACACTCGCCCATCGTGGCCACGGCGTGCACCACGCCATCACCACCCCGGTGCCACCCGGGAGAAGGTTGTCGCTAGCCAAGACATCGTCTCCCACGGTCGG
Source organism: Miscanthus lutarioriparius (assembly GCA_904845875.1). Lineage (NCBI taxonomy): Eukaryota > Viridiplantae > Streptophyta > Magnoliopsida > Poales > Poaceae > Miscanthus > Miscanthus lutarioriparius. Next base: position 181,795 of record CAJGYO010000107.1, read on the forward strand.
CCGGAGACACCATGACAGGAGGACCCGTATGTTGTAAATACATGTTTCAAGTGTTTTAGAGGTCTGTTGCAAGTGTTTAATATGAATATTGCAAAAGTAGATTGGGGTGTTGCATGTGTTTTAGAGGTATGTTGCAAGTGTTTTATGTGAATATTGCAAAAGTAGATTAAGATGTTGAATGTGTTTCAGAGATACGTTGTAAGCGTCTATTCAAAATGTTTCTACTGTTGCAGAAGTATGTTGCAAGTGTTTTATCGGGATGTTGCTTATGTTTCAGTGACTATACACATATGTTGCAAGCGTCTATTCAAAATGTTTCATCTATTTCAGACGTATGTTGTAAATGTTTTATTTGGATGTTGCATACGTTGCAGTGGCTATACACACATGTTGTAAGCCTATGTTGTAAATGTTTCATATATTGCAAAAGTGCTTCATGCTGCAACATTAACCGGCACCGAAAGCAGACACATGCAGCGTGCGTGCCGAAGGGAAGCGGACGTGGGTGGTTCCCACCTACATGCGTAATAGCATGTCCAGACGCGCAACATCATAACGCTTAGCATTATGCAGGGCACGCGTGGGCTTCCGGACGGAGCTAGCGTCCGGACGTCGGGCGCGCCAGCCACGCCGGTTTGATATACAGCTGAGATCTGAGAGCCTGAGACTCTGATCTGAGACTGACGGAGACTCGGAGAGCATGACGGACGGCCTCGACTTGCCGGATGGAGTCGACACTGCTCGTCGTCAGCTGGTCTGTCATCTCATCTGTGCTGTGCGGATGAGCACGAGCTTGCATGCTGTGGGCGCGTGGTTTGCTTTCAATTCCACGGCTAATCCTAACAAACAAACTAATAAGCAAGGTAACGCGCGGGAGAAGAGGATCATGGATCTGGTGGTTTGAGCTAGACGCGGTGCGGCCTGGCTGCTTCTGCGTAGCTGCCGGCTCTCTCCGCCGCCACACGCTGACTCACCGCCACCGCGGCCGGCCGCGTCTGTCCATTGCATTGCACCACGCGGGCCGAGGAGCCCAGTCAGTCTGCTGGCTAGCTCTGGATTTCCTGTCTTCTTATCCTGAATCCTGATGGGTGGATACTAGTACTCCGTACGTAACAGCTGTACACATCTGCATCGGTAATCGGTTTGTTATACGCGTCCGCGGGGAAACTCATCTGCCTTCCGATGATAGCTTGCCAGCTAGGGCCTAGGGGAATCCAAAGAGCGCATCCAGGAAATGATGCCGCCCACGTAAAGGCGCAAACTATGCCATCTCTATTTTCCCCCCTTTCATCTCCGGCCCAAATTAAAAGGCCACATGGACCGACCCGTTTGCCCTTAGATCCAAACACCGTATAAAAAGTAACAAGGCTGGACCATGCTGAATCAAATCTAGATAGACTAGAAGCCCAAATACTAACATGCATGTTAGCCTTTTTCATAAGCAGGGCTCTCAAGATATGAAGCAAAACGCACACACTTTACATGTACTACACTCGGTCACTCGCTGCACACACACCATACCTTCTACCCCTCGAAGCACTTTCGGAGAACCTACCTTAACCGGCAGATCTCAAGATTGTCAGAGTCACACAGACGTTTCGTTATTGTGGGAAACGTCCTCTATCACTGAAAGAGTAACACCGTTAAATCCTGGATAGTACGAACACTTACGTCAAGTCAAGTACTTAAATCCGAGTGGACATGCTCTACCACAAGGAACCTAACCAGCCGAGCTTCGCTCAATTCACAACACAATAATATTCAATATGACTCAAATTATTTGACATGAACTCATGAAATGAGTCTATTCAACTGGTTGGGTCAAATGCTCATGTTTCAAGTTTAAATTCTCTTCAACCCAAATTTGTGAAGTTGTTGCTAGTTCTACATGTTCCTAGGATATTCAGAAAGGCTGCAACTTATCGGTTATGTTATCACTGGACAAATCCCATATTCTTCCTGTACCTTTAAACTTCCAACCACTGTTACTAAATAAATTGATATATACCTAAAAAACTGTCTTTGCCGTAGGTCACGTATCAACAGAAAAAAAAAGTCATAACTTAGCAACTTGGGAAATGGCATGCAAGCCAGAGGACGAGGGTGGTCTGGGTGTATCTAATCTCAGAGTTCAGTGGTCAAACTAATTAAGAACAATTATTATACCTCTGAAGTTTCACGTCTTGCTAAAAAAATATTCCTTTTGACGGAAGGATATTTGCAGGCTAAAAATATATTCCTTTTAGAGGTAACCTAGGTTATCTATTTGTAACCTAGAAATTGGTAACTCTGTAAGTTTTTTTTTTTAAATGCGAATCCGCTGATAGTTGCTTTGTTTATTCATCTCAGTTCGACTTCTATGCACATTACGAATTTTAGCTCTGAGATACAAAGGTTCAAATGCTACAATGTGTTGTGTTTTTTTTTTGGTCTCCAGGTCCAAAAAAATCTATGTAGCCACTGTGTGACTAACTCAATACATATAACCCCTTCAAAACACACGTTACTTACAAGCGCTTGTATTGTATCCTCCGTCGCCAAAATCTCAAATCTGAAATTGAGGCTTAGATGTGTTCAACATGCATTTCTTTTCGTCTTTACATTTTTTTTACAAACAATTTCCAGATCTTGAGCATGTCCAGTTCTGCTACATTCCTCTGCCCACCCCCGTGTATTTTCCCCCAAAGTCAGTACCTAAAATGAGTTACTTGCTTCAGAAAATAATCTCGTGAGCGATCAGGCCATGAGACTTCGCACCCCCATGCTTAATTGGAGTTCCGATTCAGAAACAATGGTTACTCCCCTTATTGTTCCACGATTCTTGGAATCCGAGAAGGAGCCCGAGAAAGCTCTCTCGTCATCTTGACAGAGTTAAGCTGCCAAACCAAAACGATAAAGCAATATCAAGTTCCAACTCCAACGTTCAAGGCGAGCGAAAACCAGTGGTACTAACTACAAATTGTTTGCGCGAAATGTTACCTGGAGTAGTCTCCCATCACGGAAGCTAGAGTTCCTGCGCTTCAGCTCTCCACGGTGAGTCGTGAATTCCTCCAGTATTTCAGAAGCATATCCAGGCTGAGCATCTCTGCTGCGAACAGACTCGTCCTCACACTGCGTGAGAAGGGACATGTCAACAATCCCGAGATGGAGTAGCCTTTGTTGCATAATAATACTGTATATGCTAGGAAAGTGAATGGGCAATTGATAAAACCAGGTAGGTCAGGACTCCATACCACTGACGGATCAGGCGTAAAACCTTCGAGTTCTTCGTACTCGGCTGCATCTAATTCCCTCAGGTGGCTCGAATCGAAATATTTCGGGATCAAGTGCTGCCTGATGACAATGAGGAAGAAGAAGAGGAGCGGGAAGAGGATTCCTGCTACTGGTATCCATGTCATCCCAAAGACGATCAACAGATAGATTAGCTGGAAGAGTGTGAAGGCACATATTGTGTTGAAAGGCACTGACTCCATGAAGGATGCGTGTGCTCCTTCAAGAACCCTGCCAGAGTTATAACAAACAGATAATCACTGCGATGTCTGGCAGCTTCGTAGATCAAAACTGGGTTAAGCCCAGCTGAAGCACACATAGCCTTTCTTCAGGGTACATACCTAAGGTGATAAGAAATGAAAATTTTACTACAGCTAACAAGGCTTACTTGTAGCGCCTTTGAGGCGTGATGAAAAGAACTTGTATCCTCTCCCAGAACTGGTTCCCGGGAAGGCTGTCGATGGACATATAGGCAAAGTAACCCCAGAGGACTGATGTTGGTATCCTCTGAATGAGCGGCGTAATTCCGATACAACCAGCGATCAACAGGGACTGCAACAGATTGCTTACTCTCTGCTCGTTCACCCGGACAGGCAAGTAGGCATCTACATGCTTTTCAGGATCAAATACTTCAGGCACTGTCCCTGCTCCGTTCCCCTCTGGAATAATTGCATCCTTCAAGTCCTTCAGATCTTTGTGTGCGGAAACAGACTGCACAATTTTACAGATGAATTCTTAGTGCTTTTCAGGTAGTTGATGAGATTTTCGTTCCTTTTGTCTCTTACATTACACAAGTATTATCAGGATGATTTCTGGAGCAATTTCTGAAACAATGAGTAGGGGAATGATTTCAGACAGTAATATTCCACTTGCAACAAAGGTAAAAAAAAACTCTGAAAGTGAAAGCAAAACAAAATAGAGGCATCAAACAAAATGGAACAGCATTGTAATTTAGGGACAGTATGCAGTTAGCCTTTACAAATTCTAGAAAGATGTCACCATTATAGTTTTACAAACATTCTTCAACTAACTCTAATATCTATCATCTGAAATAATTGGGTGCATTTGATAAGCCACCACTACAACTAACAGAGCCTTAGCAATTCAGTAAGAAGAACATGGCATGTGACAGTGTAAATGTTTGGTGGATAATACTCACGTCGCCTCCATGGTCCATTTTTATGAAAACATCTTGCATTTTGCCATAAACTTCGGAACTGGTAGCATTATTCATCATGCCCTCCTTCGCAGTTTGGACCATCTTTTTGCGAAGCAACTATTTGAAATGAAAGAGAGCCAGAGAGGGCAGATGAGCAAATTTAATTGTATAACAGACCACAGGTATGCATGTGAACACCAACCTGCCTCTTGAGGACAGCTAGGCTTCTTGTATGCATGGGAGACTGGGGAAGTACTCCATTAGATGGAGGGATGCCAAGAAGACCACAGATCAAGGTCTACACCACATTTCCATCGTATAAGAAGAAGAAACATATTAATAAAGCGTCTGATATCATGTTTGTCTATAAAAACGCTATCACATATGCAATTTTTAACTACTATGTCCCACCATTAATTTCTTATGTTTTTCCAGTTCCATCAAGCAGTGGGAATTCATTGGTAAACTATCCAAAACTTTTTTTTATTAAGTGACATCCCTAATTTAAAACACTGCTATGTTAAAGAAGTAAGTACAAAATAGCATGACATACTGTCAAGCTCAGGACCAAAATGTCATAATGGTAGGCTGATGGGTTCTTCAAATTAAATTCCTTCTGCTGAGCCATCTGTGAAGCTACACTGTGGTCAAAGAAATAGAGCCCTGCAACCATCGCAGCAGGCACAATAGCCAGGAATATATGTGCTGGAGGGACTGAAAACAGATCCTGCAAGTTCATCAATGAAAAATGTGGAATAGCCATAAAAATATTCAATGCTCGCAGAACTGCAATTCGATCCTTAATTTTTTTTTTGAACGCAATGGCAATTCGATCCTTAAATCATTGTAACAAACTGTCTAATTACTTTTGCCACTGTCCAATGCTGGAGCGACTTGGGTTCCCAAGGAAGTGGGGTGAAGAGCCTCCTAGGGACCCCTGAAGGGATCTTGCTTGGCAATGAATATGACAATGCTGTCCATAGCATTGGCTTGTTTAGATGCAAAAAATTTTGCAAAATGAGTACTGTAGCGTTTTCGTTGTTATTTGGCAAATAGTGTCCAATCATAGTCTAATTAGGCTTAAAAGATTCGTCTCGTGGATTTCGTCTAAACTGTGTAATTAGTTTTATTTTTTATTTATATTTAATGCTTCATGCATGCGTCCAAAGATTCGATGTGACGGGGAATGTGAAAAATTTTGCAAAATTTTTTGCAAACTAAACTGGACCTATGACCATCAGTGGAACACCATAGTCAGCAATTAAGCTCCTTTGCCATCCTGCAGGTATTATCTGGAGCATTTGTAATTATTGTGCTGAAACCATCATGGAATCGAAAGTGCATATGTGCCATATGACAAACCAGTGCCGTATAGCGATGATCTTGCGCTCCTGCTGGCTAATGAAGTATATAGTACACCCATTGAAAAGATTAGTCCAAGCAGACCATTAACATATAGCCACTGGAACTGGAAAATTGGTCGACTTTGGTCATTACCCTCAGGGGCACTGAATTCACCAAACATCCCCTATGGCATATTACGTGATCAGCAATTAAAACAAAATCTGTAAATAATTCAGATTCAACAGATGTAAATTGCATACCTTGATCGCCTCTTGCATGAACAAAACTGTGATTAACATTCCAAAAAGTTCTCCAGAAAACCTTGTAAATCTGTTTAGAATAGCTGCAACGTTAAACATTGCCATGAGGAACAGCATCACAGCCGTCCAGATGCAAACCCTGTCAAAGGCCCAATGAAAAGGAAATACAAATAACATTTAGTTAGGTAACCGATGAACTAATGCAGGATATATCATAGTTTTCAGCCCTTACCATGCAGCCCATGGCAGAAACAATTTTTCTCCCAGGTTTGGTTGGTTTTTGGCAAAATTGTAGATATAGGTGTACATGATAATAGTCGGTTCTGCAACTCCCACGATCAATAGTGGCTGTCCACCTATTATTGAATGTATGATTCCACAAATAGCAGTTGATGCTAATGTCTCAACTGTGGTTAGTGTACCATCTGAAACATGTCAGTTTAATCGTCAGCAACTGTGCCTAAGAAAAAGGATTTAGGATTAATTTTTTTTATTATTCTACTATTTCTATTCTACAATGTGAATTGCAACCAATGGAGCAAACTGTTATTGTTTTTTCATATTCCCATGTTTCAAACAATAATTGACATGCTGTTAAAATGGCTATGATCTTCCCCTTTTTTGTTCTTTTTTGAGGGAGAATTTCCCCCTTTTTCTTTTTTATTACTGAGAAGGAGAGAGAGGGATAGAAGGAAAGTGCAGTGTGCCATGACAGTAACCTCAGATCAAATATTCATCCTGATGGTGAGAGCAGGACAACCAACCTGTATCTTTGCTCAATTGCTCCCCAAAGGCTATAACAGGAACTGCAGATGCAAAGAATATGTAGAGCATAGGTGCCAATATCCTGACAACAGAATTCATGTAGCACAGTGAACACGACAGGCTAAATCATGATCATGTCAAGCAATTACAGCATGCTGGTGTTGCGCAAACCTTAAACCAGAACGAAATCCATGGTTCCAGTCTTGTTTGTAGCAAGCTGCTCTTCCTTTCAAATCCTCAGACACTCCACTAAATGGAGCTTTATTAGGTCCCGACATCTGAACATGGAGGTAAGAAATAATAAAATAATGTGCTTGCAAAGCCATGGATGGGTTTTACAAACCAGCCATAAGTCTAAGTGCGTCACAAACAGTATTCACAGAAAAAATGTCTGGGGTTCCACAACATTACCGCATAATACACAGCTTATAATGAGATGTTGTCTCTGAAAAAAAAAACAAGTAGCATTAGAAGGCTGGTCAGTTGGGTGTGTGCCTATTGATTTATTACATTGCATATAACACACATGACCAACGGACTTTGACTCGTCTTGAAACCATCGCCACATGATCGAGTTTCTATTATTATTATTTTTGAACGAGATAATAGGCAAGACAGCTGACGATTATATTAAAAAAAATCAATATTACAACAGAGCAACGGGACCTTAGAAGGTTGAAGACCGACAACCACTAAAACAACAAAACCCCAAAAAGTTTCTAGTTTTTACCTTATACTATCTTTAGCTTGATATCAGCACATTTTTCATGAGCATACTGACCCAATATAGGTTTCACACAAACAAAACAGGACCATGGAAGATTACATGGGCATATAAATTTGATAGACAATCTAAACGAACGAATTTCATCATTTAGAACAACCAACAAAAATTCAGGTGGATCTCTACACAGAAGTATGCAACCAGTCAAAGGAAATTCAAAAGGCATTAGCTACACACACAGACAAGAACAGCTAGCGTTAAGGGCTCCTTTCTGCTAAAAAAATAGCAAACCCAAGTAAACTACCCGCAAATGCATGCGTGCCGTTAGGTATTAAGCACGGGGAAATTTAAGTTGCAACACCACGCCAAAATCAACCCATGAAATTACCGTATTCTTCTAAATGAAAGTTCATTCAGGTCTAGCCGTACGATACAATTGAAATCCAGCGCATGACCATATATACTACATGCGACCCCCAAATGTTATACAGGAGCTTCCGAAATGGAATAACTGCCTGGAAACGAGTAAGCCTCCATTTAGCTGAACGAATGCGATGATGGCAAATTTATCTTAAACACGAATCCAAACGACCCAGAATCGAAATCTCCCGATCGATAGACCGGCCAATTGAGCACTCAGAGAGCAACAGCAAAGCAATGCAGGCGCGTGAACACCTCTCACCTAATGGAGCGCCCCCACCCCCCCCTGGTCGTGGAGGGGGCGCCGAAGCCTAGCGGCCGGGCCACCGCAACGCGAGGCGGGGAGCCCTAGGCGTCGGTGGGCGGAGGCGCGGGGGACCGGAGTGGAGCCGAGGAGGGCGCCGGGGTGGCGAATCGGGGGAGGGCTCCCCTCCATTTTCATGCTATTTAAAGATGGCGTGGTGTCCAAATTGGTGGGATCGGCGGCAGAGAGCGGGGAGAGACAGGCGAGCAAAGAGAAAGGCAAGGCGTCGCGCACGTGCGCTGTGTGCCAGATCCAATTGCCGGCTAAAATTCGGTTTTAGCCTTTTAAAGTTTTTTTTATTTACATGTTGACCTTAAATCAAAGAAAGAATCCTGATCCTTCGAACGTGCCCACAGTGGGTATGATGCACATGTCTTTTTGACGACGTCCATGTAGTGGCCGAGGATGGGTATAGACGATCAAATGGGACAGCCCACCGCCCACATGGTCCGGGCCCGCTGAAGGCATGGTCCGATTAAGGTTGGGTCGGCACGACTTGCTCAACCCTTTGCGTCATGTCGTGCCAGCCCACGAGCTGTTCTCACGCTAGTCGAGGCCTCGAGGGCTTCATGCACCGTCATTGGGAGGGAAGGTAGGAGGAGGAGAAGAAAGTCGCAAGGAGGGGAGAGAAGTCGTGAATCAGATATGCGCGTGAGGGTGGCGGTGGATGGGAGTATAAGTGATTTTATCTCGGTAGTCTTAGGATAGACTAATCGGGACATGCTGGGTCGTGGGAGCAGCCCAGGCACGGTCTTCTCATCGGGCTAGGACGATATGGGCATAGTGGTCATCGGGTCGGACCGTGCCTAGACTGAGCCAAAATAGCAGGCCATAGGCCGTGGATATGGGCCTCGAGCCATATGGCCATCCATAAGTATTGAAATATATCTAGCAGGAATCGTGTAAAATATACGGTTGTTTTTTAGGTGTAACTAAGGAAGAAATCATATACATGTTGGTCCTAAGGCCAGTCTCAGTGAAGACTGTCCTAATTTTTAAGTTTTTCATGTGTTGGAAACAATGTAGACAAGTTTTATTTTTATGAAACTTATTTGATCCCATGAAATTTCTATTGTTTCTCTCTTCATCTATACTATGTTATATCAGTTTATTTATACCGGTAAAACCCTACTAAGACTGGCACAAGGAGCTCATTGGGTTCAGTTTCCACCCGCGGATGCCCATGGAGGTCCAAAATATATTTTTTGAATAAAAACTCATGTGTTTTATTCATAAACTATTTTATGTAAGCTATTAAGTTTGATCTAAGTTGAGTCATGAAATTATGTGTTGTTTATTGCCTCTTGTTTATACATGTGAATATGTAATATATATATCATGCATGTGTTGTTAGAAAATCCTTATTATTTTTTATATTACCATATAGTGGTGGGTTCGGGTTCGGCGATCCATTGGGTTTCGTTTTGGGTTTGGATTATCACCAAAACATTATTCGGTGCGGTTCTAGGTTTTGAGTTTGGGTTTCGTGGTTTTTCGTGGAGACTCCACCCGACCTGAATCCTCCCCGTTGTCATCTCTACTCTCCATCACGCAGCCACACAAAGCCAGAGCTCACGAAGAGGCGAGGTCGGAGGCGGTGGCTGAACGGAGGCAAGGTCAAGCTCCTCGTGCATGTCTCTCTCCCGGTAGGCACCTCCATCCCCCGACTGCTTGCGATGTCCTAGTCACGAAGCTTCTCCCGGTGGCGACAGCACCCGTGGGCGGGGGCAGGAACAACGGTGATATGACAGATGATTGAGACTCGACAGATTGAGGCTGGCGCGACTGCTCAACGATGGGGCATGCAGATCATTGCTGGCGTAGCAGATTGAGGATGACGTAGCGGATCGATGCCTGGCCGGCGAGTTGATTGATTCTGAGCTCATAGGCCAACTAGTCAAGGTCCATTGGTGGCACAGTAGCAAGGTGTCGACAAGGGAGACCGGAGGGGGGGGGGGAGGGGGGGAGTGTGTAGTAGCAGGATAAAAGAGTCATTCTCCACTTGTTAGCCCCTTTTTGCTCTCGTTAGCTCCCTTCTCTCGACTAGTGAATTAAATACTAGTTGTGGTGTGCGCAAAAAATTAGCTCCTCTTTTAGCTAGTCTGTCTGGATCCCTCTGGATTAAAAATTAGTGGCTAACCGTTAGTCTAAGGGATCCAAACAAGCCCTAACTCATAGTCGTCCTCTGTTATTTCCTACAGGGTGCACGTCCATCTCCTACCATTTCCATTCTCTTGGTTATTTGTTTGAGCTGATGAAAGCATTGAGATGTCACCTAGAGTAGGGTGGTGTCCCTAAAAAGCATAAAACCCCACAGATTATAGGACCGGAATATCTGGCCAAGTTCGAAAGTTTAGGAATTTTCGCACTGGGTCAGAATTTCCTGAACTGGGTAATGCAAAATCACAAATCAATAAAGATTATGCTTGTTTAATCGATTCTACTTGTTACTAAGGTTGTTGGACATGTAGTGAGTTGGTTTGTCACAAAACCTACAACCAAAAACACAATAACAAGTAAATAAATGTGAATAACCCAAAAGTCAAATTCAGCAATAAGAACACAAAAAAACAAGAAAAATGATGCATGATTCGTTTATCGAAGTTCAACTCACCTCTTTGACTACTTATGTTGAAGAACTCATAAGGGAGCCGTGTTTCTCTTAAGTCACTTAGCCTCGCTAAAGGATCCCAAAGTGTCTTGGCTCCACTTCCCCTCGTGGAGGTGAAATCGAAACCTTCACAAATTTTCTTAAGAGTTCGATAAACAAAGCTTAGCCGTCTAGGAGATTTCACCTCCATGAGTAACAAAACAAATGCTTGTTGAAGTTTAGAGTGCTCAAGGATGGAATTGCCATTGGGCCCCCGGACTCTCGAACCAACTTTATAGATCTTAGAAGAATCAATCAATCCTCATATAGTGGGGGACAACTTAAATGGCCTCAGGAGTGTATTCTTCATGATGGCAAATGGTTCAAAGGAGACATATTTATTAGTTTTAGTGAAATTTTATAGTGCTTGGAAATAATAAGAGCCCAACCTAAAATAAGTGGACCCGGAACCTATTTTTAATTTAATAGGAAGGACATAATAGTAATTGGGATTCTCCATTTTGATTACCGTCAGTGTTGCCGGCGCGCGTACATGATTTCCGCCGTGGCCTAGGCACCGGCCCGTGCTGCTGGACGCGTATGACTTCATCGCCACCGGCTCATGTGGAACTACGAGGAGGTGATACCGTCAAATGCCTTGTCAGACACAACCCCAAAAACCTCGATTTGCTGAGTTGGGATTGACCGTAATCTGCCTTGCAATTGAGCTCACTGCCTCTCCAGGATGGTTGGGTGCAGGTGGTTGATTTTGTCAGTCACAGCCCGGTCTGCGCCATGCCGCCATCCATGGTGATCCCCATCACATCGGCGGCCTCCTCCTATCCCCACCACTCCATGCGCTTTGGCTTTGATAGGCAAAAGTACCGAGCCCTCAGGTTCACCTTGCGGCGGCAGGCATGTCCGTGGCAGGTTTAAAGTCGAACAGCAGGCGGGAGCAACGACGACTCAGGGAGGCAAGCGCCGGCGATGCGGACGGCGGCGGCGGCGTGGTCTTGAGATCGTAAGGGCTTGTTTAGTTCCAAATTCCCAAAAAGTGCTACAGTAGCTGTCACATTGAATCTTGCAATACGTGCATGGAGCATTAAATATAGACGAAAAAAAAACTAATTGCACAGTTTGGTTGGAAATTACGAGACGAACGTTTTGAGCCTAATTAGTCCATGATTAAATACTAATTGCCAAATAAAAACGAAGTGCTACAGTAGCCAAATTTTTAAAATTCGCGAACTAAACAAGGCCTAAGTTTCATGCGCTAAAGAAAAAGGAACGTCAATTAGAGTTAATGACCGGCTAAAAGTACTAAAGTAACCTTAAGTACAATTAACTGCTGGCAATATGTTTTTTAGGGAGGAACCAAGCACACTAACAAAGCTCTTAGTTTTATATAAAGACTAGGTAGCGTGCACGTACGTTGCTATGGGATAGTTAATATTTTATACTTAAAACACACGGATTGCATGATAACAAAAATAATACTATAAAAATTAAATACCAATGTTAGAGTGATATTAAATAAAAAAATAAAGTTTGTGAAATTAACACAGTCATGGAGAGCACGGCGTCGCAGGCTCCTAAACTCTACTTTATAGACCTTTCCGTGATGCAGCTAAGATAATGTTTTATATCGACAGGAAGAAATCTCCGATATCCATTTCTTTCGTGCGCCAATAAATCCACGAATAAGTTCCGCCGCATCTCCATACCATTCTGTACACAGATTCGAGTATATATGTAAATATTAGTGTCTGTCATATGGGTAATACTACGTATCTTAAAAAATCTCCATAGCTGAGGTCTGTAAGCATGGTAAACATAGCTGGCCTAATATGAACCTGCTGCATCCATCACTATTGCATAGATCAATGTGAAGTAACAAAAAAAAAAGGCCATGCTGATTAATCTAAACCATGTGTGATTGGCCATATAAAATTTCTTTTAGCAATGACTTTTATCTGCTGCCACATTTCTAAATCCATTTGTTTCTCAAAAAGTAATTAAATTAGGGGATAAGATATATGTGAATTTGAATTTGAAACCAGAGATCACCTTCGGAGTCACAAGAATGATCCGTCGATGTTGTAGCTCCTTACTGTTGGTGTCCGATTCGAAGGAGCTGCAGCACGGTTTGACTTCAGTTATTAAGATAAAGTATATGATGGTTTGAAAGGATCACTAAAATGACGAATGCCCAGCTTTAGCTCAGGTTTATGTAAGTACTCGGCTAAGCGATTGATTATAAAACGATTTATTAGCACTTAGCTTCAGTCATTTTCAGTAATTATTAAGAAAAAAAATAAATTTAGATCTAGAATGACTTGGTCAAAAGCTACTACAAAAATCACGAATAGCTCAGATTTATGTAAGTAAATGTTTTCCTCAACTAAGCAATTGATTATAAAACGATTTATTAGCACTTAGCTTAGCTTCAGTCATTTTCAGTAATAGGAAAAAAATAAATTTAGGTCCCAGAATGACTTAGTCAAAAGCAACTACAATTCTTTTCAGTTGGCCTATCAGTAGACTTAATAATAGCAAATCATAAGAATCATTATAACTTTATAATGATATTCTCAGATAATCACACAAGAATTCTCAGATAATGGCACAGAGGATCAGAAGTCCTGCATATCCTTTAATTTCTTTTTCGAAATCTCATATCCTTGAATTTCTGAATATGGTCTATAACCTAGCAGATCACAAGTCAAATTCTGACCATGGTCTCTAGAGTCAGAAATTACTAAATACGCCAATGTTGGTGGCACAAAATTACAGAGTACCCAAATTGTAGCCAGAAAGTTCTTCCAAGCCAACTTGCACAAAATTACAACACTAACTTACTTGAAAACATACTTACTGCAGCTGAAGAAACAGATTATACAACTTCCAATCTAAACCTCATCATGATAGCAAGGCAAGTGACAGGTTTAGAGAAGGTTTCAGACAAAATTTTATAGTGTTGTTCTTCTATTTGCTGTATGTTCAAGAATTCTGTGCAACTAGTACATCCATTTGTGTTATTGGCCTCATTTTAAATAGCGGGCTATAGTGGCGCTATGGCTACCGGAGAGAGATCACGCTAAGCTATTCTCACTTTTGCCGCTATGTCAACTATGACCGCTATATTGTACTATAGCGCCGCTAAATTGCTTAGATGTAGCTTTAAAATAGCGCCGCTATTTCAATTTCAGCTATAATAGTGACAATCTAATTATTATCTACTTATATTTTGTTTTAAAGTTGGTATTTAGCAAAATTTAACGCTTAATGTATCATGCTCTAATATCATATTAAGTATTGTTTCCTATATCCCTAGAACCTAGAAAAGATATTTGTGTTCATCAAATTTCAGTCATGTTTTTATGAATCAATTACTCATAATTTTTATGATTTTCTTATAAACTTGGCATAGCCCCGCTATAGCGGCGCTATAGCTGTATAGCCTCTGGAAAAAAGATGCCGCTATTTGCTATAGGCCGCTATTTAAAACTATGGTTATTGGACATGGGGAAGATCTTATGAAAAGCAGTGACAGCAGAATATATTTTGCATATATAAATCACCAAATTATAGAGTGATTAATCCACAGGCCAAAGGCTTGGCCGCAAGTATGAACCAGTATTTTGGATTGAGGGCTGTTCTGTGAATTTCCTATTAAGACATTGTTAGCTCGAAATTTGTTACCTCTGAATTCTATTGACTGGAATTGTTGTTCAGGGATTGAAACTTTAGCTAGCAATGCGCATTTTATTCCTTAGAGCATACTTCCTATGAAAATCAGAATAGTTCACCAGAACCAGGAACACTTCAGCAGCTCTTGATGATGTCAAACTTTGAATGAATTTCGAAGCGTGTTTCCACTGAAATCAGTTCAAATCAAAATCTTTCATTTCTTGCGGATGGGCAAGATAAGTGGCTTCAGTTTTTCATCCCAAATTGATAGTTCATATTCAGTAACTGGACTGCATATACATACTTGAAAGTATCCGTGCAGACGGGGAATAGTGATGCTTAAATCGCCCAACCGTGACAAGAGTTAAGGTTAAATTCTCACAGGCGAAGCTATCTATTGTGTCTAGTTCTTTCTTCTTCTCCTTACCAAAAATCTTTACAACTCTCTGCATAAAAAACCGAAAGTAAGCCATCGGTTACTGTGGGTGCATAAACAATTATTATGTCCATTCCATACACATGTAATGGTAATTGTGACAGGGATGTAATGCGTAGTGAATCCAAAGAAATCAAGCTGATCTGAAGCAAAATTTTGTCAAAGGCTGCACCAACACAACGATTAGAGCATGACATAGTTTACACAAACAGCGCTTTGACACATGGAAGCTATTATCGGTTCATGAACAGTAGGGCAATCAGCAGCAACTGGAATGGGCAGTGGGTGTTCGCGATGGGCTGCGATGCTTGATCGGCGGGTGTTCATAGGTCCACCTCGGCGACGTAGGCTCCGGCTCCGGGTCGGTGACGCCGGCTGCGGGGAAGGACGGCAGGCACGTCGGCTGCAGGGGTTCCAGTTCTGGGTTTAGGTCTGTCTGCATCCCCACAAATTAGGAATAACGGATGACTTACCGGTGACGTGTGACTGGCTAGGGTGGGCACAGCGCGGGCGCAAGTCCTCCGGGCGACGGGCTAGGGCAGGCACGTCATGAGGAGGAGGCCGGGCGAGGGTCGCGAGGGCAGCGAATTACATGCAAGTGGGAGAATGGTCGTCGTGGATCTCGACTAACCTGACGCGGCGATGAGCGACGACGAGTGGTGTCTCCCCGTCTTCGTTGGGCTCTGACTGCCGCCTGAGATGGCGATGAGTGAGGATGAGGGAGGCCGCGTGATGGTGATGACTGCCGCCCGAGATCGATGGCGAGGTTTCCTTTTGCGTGCGCGACGACTGCCTCACGAGGTTTCCTTTTGCGTGCACGAGCGATGGCGGCGTTTGTGTGAGGGGGAGTTTCCTTTTTCACCGATCGCACGATGCCGGGCAAAGCGACGTAGCGACATTTTGTCACACGGGGAGAGGCAGAGCGACAACCCCAACAATTGTCGCACCATTCCGTGGTATTTGTTTTGTTCTTTTTAGTCATGGTAATCATGGTAATGAGATGTTACTTGCAGGACTTTTTTAGAAGCAACTTTTCTAATTCATTTGTAAAATTTGCAGCAGGATGCAGAACAGGACATCACATTGTCACCACAAATTACACAGGTCATGAACCAAAACAAGTTGCTTCTAAAAACAAAGACCCATATATACCTGCAAACTAAGGTGTATGTATGGCTGGCAGGGTCTATTTCTAGGATTAACTGGAGATGGCAGGGGTAGCTAGTGAGTTTTCCAAGAGACAGGGAATACTGACTGGATTCAACAGAAACAGAGGGGCTGGTTTGCAAAGCACGCATTGACTATGTTGCGGACTGGGTCCATGAACCATGGATCGGCGGTGTGGCGTGTGAGCGGTCCACCATGGACCAAGTCCATGCTAAAGGGTACGGGTCCTTGTATATCCAGTGTATTTTCTCTTTTATTCTTCTGAAGGAAAACGGCAAGAAAGCATGGACATGTCATCCTGATGTCATCAAGCTAACAAGCTAGGAACGCTCGTGCAAAGCTAGGAACGCTCGTGCAAAGCAGAGCACGGAACAGAGCACGACCGGTGCTCGGCGGCCATTTCCCAGCAACGCGAGCTTGCGGTTGCACAGTGAGCCTTGCATGCACGCGCGTGCATGGAGAAGGAGCGCAGGGGTGCGGGGAAGCTCACCTGCGACTTACCAAGGGTGGAGGAGCAAGCCTGGGACTGGCTGTTCACCAGAGCGAGTTCACGCCTGGCAATGGCGGTGCGGCGCAGGAGTTCGCTGGCGTGATGCTTGTGCTGCCCAGCTGGTAGTGGTGGGCTGGTGGTTCATGCTAAGGAGCTTGGCCACTCGCCATGATCGCTGATCTATTGCAGGCTCCGCGGACTGCAGGTGGCGAGATCAGCGATCTGTTGCAATAGACGTCGGAGCGGCGTCCTTATTCTGCGTGCCTGGCATGTGTCAGCGGCGGTGGAGACCTGAGGCGGCGGCGGCCCAAAGCAGCAGCGTCAGTGGGGAGGGCGCGGCGCCACGGAGACTCAAGCGGGGCGATTCGGCGATGGCTCCGCTGGTTGTCATCGTCCGTGTGCTTCTGCTAGGATTAGTCGTGGTCGTCTTCGCCCACGTGCTGCTGTTAGGATTTGGGTTTAGGTGTTCCGTTTGGCGCAGCAGGAAGGGAAGATAGATGGGGATATAGGGTCCTGGTGACATACCTGGTGGGTGCTCGTCGCTAGCTCGGAGTCGTGATAGGGTACGCCGGCAGGGGCTCACGCTATAGCTACCGCTATAGCCTTTTAAGGCATGGTGCCACTATTTGTGTTCATGTACAATTTAGCCGTTATATCTCGCTATAGCCCGATTTAGCTCCGCTATTAGCTGATTTAGAGGTATACCGTTAAACACCTTAGCCCGCTATTTAAAACTATGGCGTCAGCGGGCAGGGCGGCGAGGCGACGGGCGCTCCAGCAGCGTTGAGGCGATGGGGATAGGACGGGGCCGGTACGGGGCAGGACGGGCGCTCCAGCCTCCGCCGCACCAAGGACCAAGTGTTCATCCGTTGGCGACAGCTCCACGACATGCCGGAGCATGTTCTTCACGTCCATGTCCGACGAACCGCCCTTGGTCACCGCGGCCACCTTACTGTGGGCAAGCTCCTTCGCCTTGGCCCGCCACGCCGCGCCGGCTGGCCCGTCGTCCATCAGCTTGGCCACCACCCTCTCCACATCGTCCCTCCCAACCTGCACCACCAGCGGGTCCCCGGGATTCAGGAGCATCATGTGCGGGGCCGGGACCTTCACGCTGGCGCGGACGCCGACGCCGAGCACGTCCACGACCAGCGCCTCGTTCAGGAACTGGTCGGTGAACTGCGGCTAGGTCAGCAGCGGCACGCCATTGGAGATGGCCTCGAGCGTCGAGTTCCACCCGCAGTGCGTCAAGAAGCTGCCGACGGTGGGGTGCGACAGGATGGTCATCCGTGGCGCCCACCCGTGGATGACGAGGCCGTAGTCCATGACGCGGGCCTCGAACTCCGCGTCCAGTCTGGCGGTCTCTTTAGTCGACCAGATGAACGGCCGGCGCGACGCCTCCAGGCCGGCGGCGAGCTCGGCGACCTGCGTTGGGAACAGGCGGGCGATGCTGCCGAAGTTGACGTAGAGCACAGACGCCGCCGGCCGCACGTCGAGCCAGGACACGATGTGCTCGGCGTCCATCGCCGCGCGGTTGCCTCTACCCACCATCGTGGCCAAGTCGGTGTCGGTGAGGCAGAGCGGCCCGACAGCCCATACCTTCCGGCCGAGCGCCGCCGCATAGCCCTCGACGAACGCGCCCTCCAAGGCCGAGCACGTGTTGACGAGCAGGCCGTCAGCGGTAGCCTCGGCTTCCAGCGTCTCCCGCCGGAACCTCTCCATCCCTGGCCACTGAAAGAACCCGAGCGAAGTCGCCCTGTTGCAACCGCGCGCACCGGGAAGTCCGGCACCTCGAACGGCTCCAAGTCGCCGGCGGCGCGGTCGTACGCGCCGTGCTTGGCGAGGTTGTGCACGGCGAGGAGGTAGAACGCGGACGGCCCGTGGAACACCAACCGCGGGACGCCGACGCGACACGCGACGCCCGTCGTCCACGGGCCCAACGAGTCGGCGACGAGGCAGTCGGGGCGCCGGGGCAGCGACCGGAGGAACGCCTCGAGCGGCGCGGCGAGAAGCCATATGGCGTCGTAGAACGGGACGATGAGGGACAGGTCCGTTACCATGTCGACGCTCTCGCAGCCCTCGGGCAGGCCCAGCGCGGGTCCCGGGAAGACGAACTCGACGGCAAGCCCCGCCCGCGCGGCGTGCTCCAGGAAGGGCCTGTTGCGCGCGGTGTTCACGGGCGTCAGCACGACGGTGACGCGCGCGCCGTGACCTGCGATGAGGCGCGCCAGGTCGAGCATATGGAGCAAGTGGCCCTGCGCCATGACCGGCACCAGCACGAAGTGGAGCTCCGCCGCCATTGCTGTCGTATTAGCCGTCGTTGTCATGTCAGGACTGCTGCTCTATTGCTATGCGTGCGTCGTGTGTGGGGTAGACGACACTCATCCACCAGTACCCAGCAGCGAGACAAGTTCATGCTAAATACCCAAGCTTTTCTACAATCTGATTTGATCTAACGTGGGCGTGGGCATACTTTCAATGTGCACTATTTTGTACTTTTGATTTTTGATTTGACCCTAAGTGAATATCTTAAGCAATCAATAATTGAATAGTAAAATCTAGCTTAGTTTTATTATTGTATATATAATCCTGAATTTCAAATTATAGTAGACTTTAGCTCCATGCTAAGTCAAGCTTCTCTAATTATGGCTGAGTTTTTAGGAAAAATATATTAGTATTGTCAGTGTTTTCGGGCCATCGACGAGTAAATTTGTATTTGCGCGTCTAGCTCGGATGGTGTGTTCGGAGGACACAAGGGTTTATACTGGTTTGGGCGGAACGTCCCTACGTCCAGTTCGCTGCTGCTCGTGTTACTGGCACTTGGTTTGTAGTAGGGGTTACAAACAGGCGAGAGAGGGAGATGATCCGAAGTCTCAAGTGGAAGGAGTGAACGGGTGCTGAAAGCTCGCTTGCCGCTCAGCCGTGTGCTCGTGTCGTGCTCTAGTGTCAAGATCCCCCCTTTCATGGAGTGCCCTGCTTCCTCTTTTATAGACGAAGGAAAATCGCGGGTTACAGAGGAAGAGACAGAGAAGAACGAGAGAGATAAGAAGGCTTCCAGGGTTGCCGGGTTCTTTTTCTCCTTCATGCGGGTCCCACCGATCCTGTAGATATTAACAGGGACGGCTCCATGTCGCGGCCCTGTTCGTCACCGGCGCCATGCCCAGACGTCATCTGCCGGTCATGGCATTCCACTCCGTTCCCACGGATGTCGTGGTGAACTGACACGCCTATCAGCGTCCGTACAAGGATTAGGCAGAATAGCACCAGCACGTACGGCACTGTTCTTGATGTGAATCCCCAGATATGGCCCATTATGGTCATGGGTTACATCAAGGCGTGCCAGCCTCTTCCTTAGCGTCAGAGTTTTGACCCAGGCCCATATGCTTGGACCTGAAGTGGTTGGCGGTAGTATGGGTCACCGTCGGACGAGACGGAACCCGCGTCCTTGGGGTCAGGCGAGATGGAGCCCACGACCTTGGGCGAGACAAAACCCGCATCCTTGGGGTCGGGCAAGACGGAGCCCGCACCCAAGGGGTCGGACGAGACGGAGCCCGCGGCCTCGAGGTCGGGCGAGACGGAGCCCGCGACCTTGGGGTCGAGCGATACCTTTTAATACGTCTCGAGCCATCCGGGGAAGTCAGCGTGGGTGCTAACTTCCTTGCTTTGGGTATCCCTAATATCGATACTCGACAGTAGCCCCCGAGTATGCGGAGGAGTAAAATACTCCTTTGGAGGTTTTTCCGGACGGGAGGACTTTGAGGGCCTTGGCCTTCTTTTTGTAGCCCGCGGCGTGTCCTGGTAGGACGGTGATTCCCTTTTGTCACTATTGGTCTTCTTGTGGGCATGTAACCGTAGGATTCGGGAGGTCGGAAAGATTTTTCTTGATTCCGGTCCCCTAGGATCCGATCGGTCCGCCGTCGTCCTGCGACCGCATGTTCGGTCTCCTTGCGAGTCCAACTTCCCTTGAGCCCCCGCGTGTAGTAGGGGTCCGGTCGAGGGTCGGCTCGTCTTTGTGATCGTCATCCCTCAAGCATTTTTTTCGATAAAACAGAGGGGCTGAGCCGTGACATGATTTTCCTCAATGGACGAAACATGGTGCTCGGTGAGCTGTTAACGGGCTAGTCCGAGTGGGGCCCCGGCTTCCCGTTCATGGGGGTCCGGCTTGGGCCAGCTGGTGACCGACTCTAGATTCTCAGTGACCAATCCATATAGTTCTCGAGTCCGTTCGATCGGTCCCAAGGGCTCATTGCCATTCTTCGAGGAAAAACTATGGACTGGGAACCGACGAAGACTTGAACGTGGACCGGGATGCCCACGGCGCTCGTGCACCCGATTAATGGCCGCTAGTGGGCCCATCCCTTTCCACCCCTCACTCTAAGGGCACCCTAGAGCCGCTGTGAACCCGTCGTTGGGCCAGCCTTTGAACTCCTAGGCCTAAATGGGCCATAGTAGCGTTTTCAGCTCCGTATCCCTCCTTACCTATGATGGTTCTCACGCCTATCTACACCAACGCTGAGCTGGACGACATTGAGAAGGAGGTGGCCCCTCTAGCACATGACTTACTTGTCGAGATAGAGGATGAGATCATCCTCCCAAGAAATTAGTTAGGTAGATAAGCTAGGCGGTGAACTTATAATAAGTGGACAAGCTCTTAAATTTCATTTTGGCTAAACAAAATTTTAGCTCTTCTCCCCTTTTTGTATAAAAAGGTTAATGCGTTCCAACCCTTTTTGTCGTTAAGGCTGTAAAGCTCAGGGTGCGGGTGAAAAAACTCTGATCACGCTAGTGAGAAAAAATGCCATAGCCGTTGGGACGTAGGTTTCTTGCAGTATGACCAGTTTTACTCAACATTCGTTTATGCAACCCTTGCTTCTACATCTTAACGTGAGAAAGGGTCGGGCACAGAGAATGTTTGCCGGGTAGATATACTCTTTAATGTGTTTTGACTCTTTCCGTAGTTAAGGCTAAAAAGCTCGGGGTACGGGTAAAAAAATCTGATCACGCTTGGGAACAAAAATGCCATAGCCGCTGGGGCATAGGTTTCTTACGGTCCGACCAGTTTTACTCTGTGTTTGTTTCCGTAACCCTTGCTTCTAGATCTTAACATGAGAAAGAGTCAGGCATAGAGAATGCCTACCGGATAGATATGCTCTTATTAGCCCTCGAGTGAGGCCAGACCACTTACCGTTGCTGGGGTCGGGTGTCACTAAAGATCGAGGAGTCGATAGCGAAACCAAAAAATGAACCGCAGATTAAGGGTAAAAGCAACATAGTTGTTCGATGTTCTAGGCGTTGACGAAGACTTCACCGTTGATGGTCTTGAGCTTATAGGTGCCTGGTCAGAGCACCTCCGCGATGACGTACGGTCCCTCCCACGGTGGAGAGAGCTTGTGGCGGTTCTTGTTGCTCTTTACGATGCGAAGCACCAGGTCCCCGATGTTGAAGGCCTAACTGAAAGGTCGAGATGGCGGACTAGAGGGGGGTGAATAGTCTTTTCTAAAATTAATCGCCTAAAATTAATCGCGTCGGCTAACCGATATAAATGCGGAATTAAAACAATCGGTCTAGCCAAGACTACACCCCTCTATATATGCTCACTATCACCTTGCCAAGATACTAATTATGCAACTAAGGTGTCGGGCTAGCTAGAGCTCTCCTAAACAATTCTAGGAGCAAGGTCACACAAACCTATGCTACTAGTACTTTAAGCAACAAGGGAGCTCCTACACATGCTAGTAAGCAAAAGCACAAAGCCAACTAAGCTCACTAGCAAAGCTCAATAACAAGGCAACCAATGCCTAATTAGAGAGCGCAAATACTTAGCTACACAAACTAAGCAATGTGACTAATAAGGTTACTAAAACCAAATTAGCCACATAAGGGAGCTACTTCTATGCTACACAAGCTTAAGATATATAAAAGTAATTGCAAGCTTGTGTAATGGGGATGCAAACCAACGGGAAGAACAAGGTTGACACGATGATTTTTCTCCCGAGGTTCACGTGTTTGCCAACACGCTAGTCCCGTTGTGTCGACCCGCTCACTTGGTGGTTGGCGACTAATTAGCATCACCCGCTAAGCCCGCACGTCGGGCGCCGCAAGAACCTACCCCTTGAGTGAGGGTAGCTCAATGACACGCTTTACTAAAGTTGCTCTTTCGCGACTCATGAAGCGAGCACAAGTACCCCTCACAAGCACTTCTCGGGAGAGCGCCGCACAAGCTTCTTGCGGCGCTTGACGGAGACCACCACCAAGCCGTCTAGGAGGTGGCAACCTCCAAGAGTAACAAGCACCACCGGCTCGCAACTCGATCACCTAGTGCCACTCGATGCAACCTCACGATGCAATCGCACTAGAATCGCTCACTCACACAATCGGATGATCGCTATCAAGTATATGTGTGATGGAGGGCTCCCAAGCACTCACAAGCATGGACACTAAGTCCCTTGAGGTGCTCGGCACCAGCCATGGCGAGGCCACTTCTATTTATAGCCTCAAGGGCTAAACTAGCGTTACCCCTTCTTTGGGCAGCGGTCGGGCCGACCGGACGCTCCGGCCGCCTACTGACAGCCATGTGTCACGATTCCAACGGTCACTTGACTTGACCGACGACAGCGGCGACTTTCAAGCGGCCGGACTTTGAACCCCGGCGTCCGGTCGTTTCAATAAAGTACCGACCTCGGCCGGACGCGCCCGGTCACACTTGATCGGATGCGACCAGCGTCCGGTCACACTCCAGCTTCTACGTCATCATCGTCGGCTGACCGACGCAACTTTGCCAAAGATCCGGTGCATTCAGATCCGGCGTCGGTCGGTTGACCGACGCGCAAACATCTTCGCGACTAACTTCGTTTTCACTTCTAACTTCTTCACCCTTGCTCCAATGTGCTAACCACAAGAACTTGCATCCGGCGCAATAGAAAATAGGCATTCTATTTTCCCGAAAGCGCCGAATCCCACCGAGCAAGCTCGGCGGGAGGGAGAGAGGGACCCAAACCCATCTCACCCCTGCAAACACCACTTCCTTTGTAAATGTGCCAACACCACCAAGTGTTCACCACCATGTGTATGTGTGTTAGCATTTTCACAATCATTTCCCAAAGGATGTTAGCCACTCAACTTGCCACGCCACTCGATCCTAGCGACAATGCAAAGTTAGATCACTCGAGTGGCACTAGATGACCGATATGCAAACAAGTTTGCTCCTCTTGATAGTACGGCCATCTATCCTAAACCCGGTCATAAACTTCTCTACACACCTATGACCGGTGAAATGAAATGCCCTAGGTTATACCTTTGCCTTGCGCATTCCATTCCATCTCCTTCAATGTCGATGCAACACATGCACCAACACGATCAACAATGATATGATCCACTTCATATCATCACATGATTATATTGGTTCATCGATCTTGACTCTACTTTCTCTTCACCGTTGCTATCGTCCATCGGCGCCAAGTCTTGCTCAAGCTTCACCGCCACGCGGTCCATCACTCCAAAGCCTTTGACTTGCCCTTCACGCTTGCAACCGGTCCATCAAGCCAAGTCTTGTCTTGATCTTCTCCACCTTGATCACATGACTCAATGTCATGTCTCATGTGCAATAAGCTCCTTCATCATCACATGTGTGAGCTTTGCAACATCTCTAAGCCATTTTCACCTTCATGGCATATGTTGCTCACACACATGTACCTGTGGACTAATCACCTGTGTATCTCACATAAACACAATTAGTCCACCTAGGTTGTCACTCAATTACCAAAACCAACAAGGACCTTTCACTAACCCCGCACTCGACGGCTGTGGTACCAATGCAATGCTTGCTGGTACTTGGCCGAGTGGAGGAGGGCAACGCCGCACTTTCATCTAGCTAGTCCTTGGCATCCTCGAGGGACGCCTCGGCTCCCTGTTTGTTGTATGCCCTGACCCTCAGTGCTCCATAATCGAGGTCGGTCGGGAGGATAGCCTCAGAACCGTAGACCATAAAGCATGGCTTGTAGCCGGTGGCCCGGCTGGGGGTCGTCCTCAGGCTCTAGAGCACCGTGGGAAGCTCCACAACCCATCGTCTGCCAAACTTATTCAACCGGTTGAAGATCCTAGGCTTGAGGCCTTGTAGGACCATGCCATTCGTGTGCTCGACCTGCCCGTTCATGCGGGGGGCACTACGACAGCCTAATCAACTGATGTGGTATTCATCACAGAATCAGAGGAACTTTTTCCTAGTGAACTGCGTGTCGTTGTCCATCATAATGGAGTTTGGGACTCCAAAGCGATGGACGATGTCAAGGAAGAACAGCACAGCTTGCTCGGACTTGATTACGGAGATCGATCGAGCTTCTATCCACTTTGTAAACTTGTCTATGGCAACAAGCAAGTGCATATAGCCCCTGGGTGCCCTCTTGAGAGGTCCAACCAGATTGAGCCCCCAGACCACGAATGACCATGTGATGGGCATCGTTTGGAGTGCTTGGGCCTGTAAGTGGGTCTACCGAGTGTAGTATTGACACCCTTCACAGGTGTGCACGATCTGTTCAGTGTCGGCTACTGCGATCGGCTGGTAGAAACCTTGTCGGAACACGTTTCCGACCAGGGTCCTAAGTGCGGCATGGTGTCCGTAGACCCCACCGTGGATATCACTCAGCAACTGCTTCCCTTGTTCGATGGGGATGCAACGCTGTAGGATCCCGGTGTGGCTTCACCTATAGAGCTCACCCTCAATAACGATAAAGGACTTGGCACGACGCACGAGCCACCGAGCCTCTGTTTTGTCCATCGGCAACGCCTCATGGAGGAGGTAGTCAAGGTAAGGCGTCCTCTAGTCGGCCAGAGGGTTGGGCTCTATCGCTGGATCCTCGTCAAGCTCCATGACTTCGGGGTCAGATGGAGCCACCATCTGGTTAGCCCCCGAGCCTAGGGCAGGCGGCCCATCACCGGTCTATTCCGGCTCCTCATAGCGGACTGAGGGCTTGTACTGATCGCTGGCAAAGACACCCATCAGCATCGGCTCTCGGTCAGATGCTGTTTTCACCAGCGTGTCGGCCGCCTCATTGAGACGCCTTGGGATGTGATTGAGCTCGAGACCGTCGAACTTGTCATCCAGCTGGCGAACTTCTTGGCAATACATAGCCATTTTGGCATTGTGGCAGCTTGATTCCTTCATGACTTGGTCGATAACTAGCTGGGAGTCGCCCTGGATGTCCAACCATCGGATACCCAACTCGATGGCGATGCGCAGGCCATTGATGAGTGCCTCATACTCGGCCACATTGTTGGAGGAGGGGAAATGGATGCGAACCATGTACCTCATGTGTACCCCGAGGGACGAAACAAAGACTAGCCCCGCGCCGGTGCCTTTCTTCATCAGCGATCCATCGAAGTACATCGTCCAGTACTCTTGGTCGACGACTACTGGTGGCATTTGGATCTCGGTCCACTCTGTAATGAATTCAGTCAGCACTTTGGACTTGATGGCTGTCCGAGGGGCATATGAAATGCCTTGACCCATCAGCTCGAGTGCCCACTTCATGATTCTTCCTATGGCATCCTAGTTTTGGACGACCTCGTCGAGAGGGAAAGATGTCACGATTATCACCGGATGTGACTCAAAGTAGTGACGCAACTTCCTCTTGGCGATAAGGATAACATACAAGAGTTTCTGGATTTGGGGGTAGCGAGTCTTGGAATTGGACAAGACCTTGCTAATGAAGTACACGGGATGCTGCACTTTGAGGGTGTGTCCCTCTTCTTCTCGCTCTACCACCAGGGCGGCACTGACCACTTGCGTGGTGGCCGCAATGTAGAACAGAAGCGGTTCTCCGTCGGTTGGGGGGACCAGGATCGAGGCTTTCATCAGGAGCTGCTTGATCTTGTCAAGTGCCTTTTGGGCCTTGGCCGTCCATTCGAAGCGGTTGGCCTTCTTCAGAGGCCGATAGAGGGGGATACCTCATTCACCAAGGGGTGAGATAAAAGCGGCTGAGCGCTGCGAGGTACCCTATAACTCGCTGTACCCCCTTTATGTTTTGAATCGGGCCCAACCTCGTGATGGTCGAGATCTTCTCCGGGTTGGTTTCGATGTCGCGCTTGGAGACGATAAAACCCAGCAGCATAACCCTTGTGACCCCAAAAACGCACTTCTCGGGGTTGAGTTTGATACCATTTGCTCGAAGTTTCGCGAAGGTCTGCTCTAGGTCAGCTATGACCTGGTCAGTCACTTTGGATTTGACCACGATGTCATCGACGTAGGCCTCGATGGTCTGCCCTGTGAGATCCTCAAAACACTTGAGCATGCAGTGTTGGTACGTAGCCCCCGCGTTGTTCAGGCTAAATGGCATTGTGACGTAGTAGAACGATCCGAATGAGGTGATGAAAGATGTCGTGAGCTGGTCAGACTCTTTCATTGTGATTTGATAGTACCCGGAGTACGCATTAAGAAAGCAAAGGGTTTCGCACCCTGAGGTTGAGTCGACTACTTGGTCTATGCGTGGCAAAGGAAACAGATCCTTTGGACTCGCTTTGTGGAGACCCGTGTAGTTAACACACATTCTCTATTTCCCACTCTTTTTTCGTACAAGAACAGGATTGGCTAACCACTTGGGGTGGTATACTTCCTTGATGAATCCGGCTGCCAAAAGCTTTGTAATCTCCTCGCCGATGGCCCTGCGTTTCTCCTCGTCAATGCTACGCAGGCGCTGCTTCACCGGCTTGGAGCCTGGTCTGATCTTCAAGGCGTGCTCAGCGACGTCTCTCAGAATGCATGGCATGTATGAGGGTCTCCACGCAAAGATGTCTCTGTTGGTGCGGAGGAAGTCGGCAAGCGCACTTTCCTATTTGGAGGAAAGTGTGGTGCCGATGCGCTCCACTTTGCCCTCGGATCCACTGGGGTCTATGAGGACCTCCTTGGTGCCATCTATAGGCTCGAAAGATCTGGCCAACCGCTTGGGGTCGGGCGCTTCTTTGATGACCTCCTCCCTAGTGGCCGCAAGCTCTTTAGAGGCGACAATTGCCACGGCGTGTTTGCAGCACTCGACCTCGCACTCGTAGGCGTGCTGGAAGGAGGTGCTGATGGTGATGACAACACATGGACCTGATATCTTCAACTTTAGATAGGTGTAGTTGGGGACGGCTATGAACTTCGCGTAGCATGGACGTCCTAGGATGGCGTGGTAGGTCCCGTGGAACCCGACCACCTTGAAGGTAAGGGTCTCCGTCCTATAATTGATCAGATTCCCAAAGGTGATAGGCAGATCGATTTGCCCAAGTGGCACGACCTGCTTTCTAGGCACGATGCCTTTGGAAGGCTCCCCGTTTGGCCGGATGCGCAATCGATCGATGCCCATGGCATCGAGTGTTTCAGTGTACATGATGTTGGGGCCGCTACCTCCATCTATCGGCACCTTGGTGAGCCGCTTCGTGCTGATGATCGGGTTGATAATGAGCGGGTATCTTCTCGACTACGGGACGCTTTCTGGGTGGTCGGTCCAATCAAAGGTTATGGCGAACTCCGACCATCGGAGGAAGGAAGGCGTGGCCGGCTCGGCCGTATAGACCTCGCGGCGCGCAAGCTTCTAGCAGTGCTTGGAGTCATAGGCCACCGATCCTCCGAAGATCACGAGGCAGCCATCCAGCATCGGAAATCCACCGTCCTTCCCCTCGGCGTCGTCTATGGCTGGCTTGGGCTCCTTCCTATGCCCCCCTTGTTGGAGCCTCCGGACAAGAACCGCTTCATGAGGACGCAGTCCTTGTATAGGTGCTTGACGGGGAAAGCATGATTCAGGCATGGCCCTTCGAGCAGCTTCTCGAAGTGGTCCGGGGTACCCTTGGTGGGCTTCCGACTCCCCTTGCGGTCAGCAGTGGCCACGAGCGAGCCCTCGTGCCCCTGCTTATTCTTCTTCTTGTTGGGAGGTTGGAGGCACCTTCGCCGGCGTCCTCATCCCGCTTTGCCTTGCCCTTGGGGTGGTCAAAAATCACCCTGACCGCCTCCTCACTCGACGCATGGCTGGTGGCGATGTCGAGGAGCTCCTTGGTGGTTCATGGGCCCTTACGTCCTAGCTTGTGAACCAGGGCCTCACAGGTGGTCTCGAACAGGAAAGCTCCTATGACATTGGCATCGGCGACATCGGGCAGCTCGTTGCACTGCTGGGAGAAGCGCCAGATGTACCCACGAAGAGTTTCCTCGGACTTCTATCGGCAGTTTTTGAGTTCCCATGGGTTCCTAGGACACGTGTATGTGCCCTAGAAGTTTCCCATGAAGATCTCTTTTAGGTCAGCCCAACTTTGGATTTGGTTGGGCGAAAGGTGTTCCAACCACGTTCGCACCAAATCAGACAGGAACAATGGAAGGTTGCGGATAATGAAATTGTCACTATCTGCTCCACCGGCTTGGCAAGCAAGCCGATAACCCTCGAGTCATAGTCAAGGGATTGTTTCCCCAGAGTATTTTGGGATGTTGGTCGGCGGTCGGTACCGCGGTGGGAAGACGATGTTGAGGATGTGTCGGCCAAAGGCCTGAGGTCCCGGCAAGTCAGGGCTCGGGCTTCGGTCCTTGCCGTTGTTGTAGCATCCGCCACGACGAGAGTGGTAGCCGTGGCTAGCCTCCTCCCTCTCATCGCTGCAGGCACGCCTGCGGGCATCCAGGGTGTTGTGCGTGTCACGGTGGAGGCTGAGACGCGCATGCACTAGGGCTGCGGCGCGCAGCCTGGCGCCTCGTTGCGCCTGGTGGACTGACATGTCCTTGTCGGGTCGCTCTGAGGGCGCGCGCTGGCTGGCGTCGAACTCGCGTCGTCAGGACAACGAGCTCTCGGCCTGATGCGTCGCCGCACGCTTGAGTAACGTGCGAATCTCACAATGGGCCCGATGATCCTCGAGTGTCACGGGCTCTGGAAGCCCCCGGAGCAAGGCTGCCGCGGCAACGATGTTCTGGCTTAACCGGGTGAAGTGTGGGAGGGCTTCATCATCCTCGATGATCCTTCGGTTCATGTCATGGGCCACGGCACGCGCGCGCCCACCATCTTCGTGGCACTCGATCTCTCGCTTGAGCTCCGCACGTTCCTACTCGAGCTAGAGTTGTGCTTCTTCGAGCTCTTGGTGCCGCGCCCTCAGCTGCTCTACCCGCAGGCGAGGTGGGGCCCCTACATCCCCCTCGACGTCATCATCGAGGTCATCTATTGGGGTAGCCCCTCCCTCATGGATGCTTTCGATGTATCCCTCGGGGGTACCTGCCATGAAACATTCTCGTGAGGGGTGATGGCTCCTCCTGCTAGAGTCAGAGTCGGGGGGGGGACTCTGATTCTCCTATGAGAAGGTCATGGAACGATTCCATGATGTATTCGGTCATCCCCACGAACTAGTCGTTCGTAGGAGATGGGGGCGTGCGCTGCGCCACAAGGTGGCCAACGGTCTCTGCGGCGTTGCGCAGATCGAACAAGAGCGCTGTTGGGGCGCTCCAGATGAGGTATTCCGGGGAGAGTGGCTCTCCTCCAGTAAGCTGCATCATGACATTGACGAACGAGAAGGTGAGGCGACACAGGTCCTCCCGGAATGGTCAGGGTCCTAGGAAGGCGCCGACCTAGCGCTCTATCCTCCTATAATCGAAGCCGAGGAGCTAGTCGCTCCAGGGGGTGTGGGCCTCCGGTGCGTGCAGCTGCAGCTCCTCAAGCGTCTCGGCAATCGCGTCAAGGCCGGCGGAGTGGAGAGGCTGGACGGTGGCGGGAACCTGCGCCAACTCTCCCTCTGTCGTAACGATGAAGTCCAGGTTCCTGAAGCGCACGTGCGCGCCCGGGACCCAGCTGACGCCGTGACTAGCCATCCGAGGCCTGTTGTGGACGTCAAGACGCGTAAAAAGCCCCTACGTGGCGCGCCAACTGTTGGTGTTTTCGGACCACCAACGAGTAAATTTGTATTTGCGCATCTGGCTCGGATGGTGTGCTCGGAGGACACAAGGGTTTATACTGGTTCGGGCGGAACGCCCCTACGTCCAGTTCGCTGCTGCTCGTGTTACCGACACTTGGTTTGTAGTAGGGGTTACAAACAGTCGAGAGAGTAAGAGGATCCCAAGTCTCTGGTGGAAGGAGTGAACGGGTGCTGAGAGCTAGCTTGCCGCTCAGCCATGTGCTCGTATCGTGCTCTTGTGTCAAGATCCCCCTTTCATGGGGCGCCCCGCTTCCCCTTTTATAGATGAAGGAAAAACGCGGGTTACAGAGGAGGAAAAGGAGAAGAACGAGAGAGAGAAGGCTTCCAGGGTTGCCGGGTCCTTCTTCTCCTTCATGCAGGTCCCACTGATCCTGTAGATGTTAATAGGGATGGCTCCATGTCGTGGCCCTGTTCGTCACTGGTGCCATGCGCATGCGTCATCTGCTGGTCATGGCGTTCCACTCCGTCCCGACGGACGTCGTGGTGAACCGACGCGCCTGTCAGCATCCGTACGAGGATTAGGCAGAACAGCACCGACACGCCCGACACTGTTCTTGATGTGAATCCCTAGGTATGGCCCATCATGGCCACGGGTTACATCGAGGCGTGCCAGCCTCTTCCCTGGCATCAGAGTTTTGACCCAGGCCCATACGCTTGGACCTGTAGTGGTTGGCGACGGTATGGGTCCCCGTCGGACGAGACGAAACCCGCGTCCTTGGGGTCGGGCGAGACGGAGCCAGCGACCTTAGGCGAGACGGAACCCGCGTCCTTGGGGTCGAGCGAGATGGAGCCCGCACCCAAGGGGTCGGGCGAGACAGAGCCCGTGGCCTCGAGGTCGGGCGAGACGGAGCCCGCGACCTTGGGGTCGGGCAAGACCTTTTAATACATCACGAGCCATCCGGCAAAGTCAGCGTGGACGCTAACTTCCTTGCTTTGGGTATCCCTAATATCAATATCCGACAAATATCTACAATTTCAAATATGCAACAGCAAGACATGTTTTGCAGAGAATTTAAGAAATTAATTTCATGCAGTAGACTCTATGCACTTCTCTATAGAATTGTCAAAATTAGCGAAGTTTAACTTAACAAAAAAGTTAGAATGAACTATAGTTTGAACCGGACAGTTAAGTAAATTACTTTATATTTGTTTGTAAATAATACTACATGTAGTCAAACATGTCTAACTTTAGCCATTAATTCAAAAGGGATTGTCTACATAACACGCCAATGTTTTATTTCTAGTTTCAAAAGGTCCTGACTTTTTAGCCATGTGATGTTTTGGAGCGTCAAGAACACACTTGAACTTATCAGCCTGGCTTATTAGCCATGATATAGTATTTTTCTCTGACAACAAATCAGCTTCAGCCGGCTTATCAGCCGCAGAAACCATCAGCCAAACAGCTCGACATGGCAATGTATTATTGCATTTTTATTGTTCCATAGACAACATAAGCCAGATAGCACTCCTCCATTTTCTTAAAAAAAAGAGCAAATTAAATTGAGCTCGTGGCTAACCACACCTATATTTCTTGATCCGAGATTACCCGGCAATTAATCATGAGCAAAGTAAAGTTCAAGCGCAAGAAAGGAAAGAAAAAAAAGGCACACTAGGGTAACGGCGTGTGCAAAAATCAACGGCCACGAACACAAGAAGCATCTAGCCATCCATCATCCATGCACTTTGTGGCCACGAAAAAAAAAGTGTTCCAGCAAAGTGATTCTTAGCCACATTTGAGGGGGAAAAAAAGTAATTGCTAGCCAAAAGCATCTAGCCAACATCCGCATAAAAAAAATCAACGGCGACGGTGAGTCGGTGACGTGCCGCATCATTGGCGACTGTAGTGGCAGGCCGCACGGGCACGGCACGGCAGTAGCGGCAGGCCGAGGCCGTCGGCCGGCCGTCCAATGGCTGCAAGCCAACGGCGACGGGCCGAAGGTGATGTTCATCGTCCGTTGCCTCCTGGTGCATCAGATTCTCAGTGCAAATAGGTACTTTCTGAAAAGGGAAGATTGCCTCAACGATAGTGCAAATCCGCTACAGATCATAATACATGATTTCAAATTTTTTGCGACCATCCATGTGGAATTTCAGATGCAAATGAATGCATTGCACGGAAGGAACGAACATGCTCACATTGATTTCAGCCAAAATTTGCCTTTTTAATCACATATAAACATGATTGGGTTTGTACCTGAAATTTTGAGAAATTTTATATGGATGTACTCCCTCCATCCAAAACAGAGTATTTAGATTTAAACCAAGTCATTTATAGAAAATAGTATGATATTTATGTCTCTAAATATGTTACTATAAAAATATATTTTCTATGATTAATCTAATGATACTTATTCAGTACCATAGTAGTTTTTATAGATGTAGTCAAACTAAAAATTGTTTGACTCCTCGAAAAGCGAGAATTGAACTCTTTTAAAGATGTAGGGAGTATAATCTAACTCAACCTAGAACTGTGCGAAATATCAAGATTTTTGAATGCTTCTAGGCATAAGTTTTAATGAACTGTGGAAATTGCAAAATTGTGGTGTTTGGAACCGAGAGGTATGGATTCAGATGATAATTACATATTCCAGAAAAATTCAAATATAATATTCTTCAGGAAATAAAATTTTAGAAAATTATTGTATGTGCATATTGTAAATACAGGTTTACTGAATTGCTGACTAAAGGATCATAGGTGGTTTGATTCACATAGACATTTATGAAGTTTTTCTTTGGCAGAAGTCCTTTTTATCACTTCATAGGTCCAGAGGAGTTTCATTGATTGCAGAAACATCTGTTTTCTAATTTACTTGAGATTCTCATACCATACAGTACGGAAGAGGAAGCATCATACCGTGCAGAGACATAAACTGTTTTTCTGTTGTTATAAAAGAGATTCAATGTTTTATATGAACCTTTTTATCTCCTGTTGGTAGCAGACAATAACACTCGATGGATCTCTTTGTATGACTCATTCATGGTCTAGAAACCCCTACTGTCAATGATCATATCTCTGCCCTGAAAAAGAAAATGTGACTTGTAGTCTTCCGCATGCCTTCCAGATGGAACTTTTAAAATGACATCAAGTTGGGACTGACTGCAGATGACAATTGAAGTAGTAAACAGAAAACCTATCACACCTCATGTTTCTATCCTTATCGAAGTTTCTCTTGATGGCTCACATCAAACTTTATATAACCAATCAGTTAATGCGAACCCTGTTTGATGACTGAGCTGAAAAGTTCAGTTCACAGTTGACCAACATATTCTCCTGTTAGTAAATATATATTTCTTTCATTGTAATTACCATTTAGTAAATGTCTCAGTACTTCTCAACATAACTCAGTTGGCCAACATATTCTCCTGTTATGCATTTCTGTCAGATACTTCCAACTACCCTTTGCTAATTCAACTGCAGCCGGATTAAGTAATCTTGAGTTCTTCACTTAAATAATCTTTCCACCAATATAACAAGAGCGAACTGCAGAACAATTTTCCACCAATAACACTTTTTGACCAAGACTACAGATTCAGACCTAAGTTTCCTCAATGGGTCCCACCGGTGAAAATGAAAGAATGAAAGACAAAGCAGGTGCCTGGAAAAACAAGCAGCACTTTGAATATCTTACTTTGGATACCAGCTATGTATTGTCTTATTGAATTGGAGTCAATGGGTCAATGTTTTCAAGATAATTTGATGAGAAAGTTGCATTCCCTCTATCTACTGAAACAGTTCATGTATTTATTAACAGGCACCAGTTTCTTCTCCATAGCTGTGTTTGAGTCAAGACCAAACAGGTAGCCATGAATGTCCGAGATGATACTCCAAAGCCACATTTCGTCTTGGTTCCGTTCATGGCGCAAGGCCACCACAATTCCATGATTGACATGGCTCATCTCCTTGCAAAACATGGTGCCATGGTCAGCTTCATCACCACCCCCTGCCAATGCCTCTCGGATAGAATCCACCATTGACAGGGCAGAGAGCTGAACCTTCCAATCCACTTTGTAGCCCTCAAGCTCCGCTGTGCTGAGGTAGGACTACCCGAAGGCTGCGAGAATGTTGACAAAGTCCTAGGGAAAGAGCAGGTCAAGATGCTTACAGACGCCTACAGCATGTTACACAAGCCCCTCGTGTCATATCTCCATGCCCAGAGCAACCCTCCTTCCTGCATAATATCAGACCTGTGCCAGCCATGGACACGGGATGTTGCAAGGGAGCTTGGCATCCCCAGGTTGATGTTTAATGGCTTCTGTGCCTTCTCCTCCCTTTGCAGGTATTAACTACTACTTATCCATTAGTTAATCATTTCTCTTCTTGCTTTCCTTCACATATACAAATGCGGTAATGTTTTAGGTACATCATCCATCAGGAGAAGATTTTTGAGAATATATCTGATGACAATAGGCTAATTGTGCTCCCTGGGTTTCCTCATTGCCTTGAGGTATCAAAGGCAAGATCTCCTGGGAACTTTAACTCACCAGGGTTTGAGCAATTCCGTGAGAAAATCCTAGAGGAGGAACGGAGAGCTGACGGTGTGGTCACAAATAGCTTCGATGAGCTTGAACCATTGTACCATGAGGCCTACCAGATGAAAATAGGCAAGAAAATTTGGTCCCTTGGGCCGATGTTCCTCTGCAATACTGACATGGATGCAATGGAATCCAGGGGTTATAAGACATCAGTCGATGGGAAGCATTGCTTGCAATGGCTTGACTCCATGAAACCAGGGTCGGTTCTTTATGTCAGTTTTGGAAGCATGGCTCGTACTGTGTTTTCACATATTGAAGATATCGCATTGGGCTTAGAGGCTTCAATGAGGCCATTTCTTTGGGTGATAAAATCTGATAATAAAGCTTCACGTGTTGACAAATTACTGGACGAGGAGTTTGAAGAGAGAATAAGAGACAGAGGTCTCATAATACGAGGTTGGGCACCACAGGCTATGATCCTCTCGCATCCATCTTTGGGGGGTTTCATGACACACTGCGGGTGGAACTCAACTATAGAAGGAATTTCATGTGGGATGCCCATGATTACATGGCCACATTGTGCAGAGCAATTCTTGAATGAGAAGCTGATAGTAGATATTCTGAAAGTAGGTGTTAGAGTACGTCAGAGGCCTGTTGGGCCTGGGTTGGCTGTATAGCCCATTAGTGTTATGGTTAATTAGAGATAAGTGTCGCTTACTTAAGGGTCAAATAAGCCTTGCTTGGGAGTCAAGTAAATTTCTCTATATAAGGAGAGGAGATGTATCGATCTAATCAAACAAGAATTAAGAAGGAAATCCCTTCCCTTTTGCTCGGCCGTGGGCAAGGCCCCCGCCCGGCCTCCAGCCTCGGCCTCGCAGACCTAGTCGTGAACAGTACCCGTGGTACTGTAGCGCGCCCGCCGCCGCCTCTCCCTCAGCTCTCTCCCTCTCAATCCTAGCAGCCACATAACAAGTTGATAGGGCTTGATGTCCTACCGGCGTGGCTGCGTAGGTTATAGGGGTGGAAGAGAGGAGGACGTGGTCTGTACTCTCGACGTCGGCGAGGGGCCGTGGCGGCGAGAGTGCGGCGGCTGCGGCTGCCGCCCTAGAACCCTCTCGGTGCTACAGTAGCGGAGGTACTGTTCACGCGCGAGAACAGCGGGAGGCGGCTAGGGTTAGGAAATCCTGGCTCCCTTCAGGAAGCCAGAAACAACTCTGTTTCTGCTTGACTATAACTGATACAGGGTTCTTTTTTTATAGAGATGGCTGACTTGACCCCTAAGAAAATATCATAACCGAATTTATCTAACATATCTCTTTCCTAACAAATCAAACCAATCTAATCTTCACATGCTACAGTACCACGTGGCCCCTGGGCCGGTTCCACTTGCCATAACATGGGCCTACGCCTTGTATAATGGGTGTCTGTCATAACAGTAGGAGTGCATGTTGGTGTGCAGAACATCACGGCTAGGACAATGCAGGCTCATGAAGTTTATACAAGGCGTAGGCCCATGTTATGGCAAGCGGAGCCGGCCCAGGGCCACGCGGCACTGTAGCGCGTGAAGATTAGATTGGTTTGGTTTGTTAGGAAAGAGATACGTTAGATTGATTCGGTTAGGATATTTTCTTAGGGGTCAAGTCGGTCATCTCTATAAAAATAGAACCCTGTATTAGTTATAGTCAAGCAAGAAGCAACAATTAAGTTGCTGGCTTCCCATAGGAGGCAGCCGTTCCTACCCTCTCTCCCTCGCATGAACAGTACCCGCGTTACTTCATCGCCGCGACTACTGTAGCCTCTCCCTCAGCTCTCTCCCTCTCAATCCTAGCAACCACATAACACAAACTCTAGCAGCTAGCGGTGAGCCGGTAAAGCACACTGCACATACATATCTTATCATGTAAAGCGGCACATAAAAAATTATTGAAGAGGAACATAAGGCACTTGAAGATCATATCCTGTTATGTAATAAGGCAGCGCAGTGATCGTAACATATTATTGGAAGGAGAAGAACCCAGACTCAAAATCATGTAATAAAAGATAAGAGTAGGAAAAGGATTTACCTCATTTTCCTGAGAAATGGAAATTTTCCAATCTTCAAAGGACTGCAAATCATTTTTTTCACTCGTTAAGAGGAAGAAGCAAGTTACAAACTACATCCTCCTAGAGGTAAACCAAAGCTAATCATAGGCCACTCGTCTCTAAGGTTTATATTACATAAAGCATGTCCGCAAATTGTGCAGATCATCGAGAATATGTCTTTCTAACAATCAGCACAAGTTTACCATATGAAGCAAACATGGACTTTAAACATTTAACTCCAATAATCCAGAAAAGTTCATCATAAGAACATTTTTTTTTGATATCTCACTGGTAACTATAATGATGGGGATTGACAAAGGGAACTATAGATGTGTGAACTTGAATATGTGGAACTGTACATAATAATTTATCTTAAAAAAATATGGATTTAGTCTTGGAAAATCTTTTCCACCATAAAAGCAGGAAACATACTCTTCATTTAAAATCCCCATTAGATTCAACACAATAAACCAGTTATGTTATTGGCATTCAATAACTTCATTAGAGAAATGGCAAAAGGAAAAAATATTGATTTTATCGTACCTAACAGTAACAATACTAACTGATGAAAATATTAATAGCAAGTGAAAGTTGAGGGCACAAATAGTAACAACTTGATTATGCAAATGGCATATAATGATGGAGATCCTCTTGTTGTGCTGCCCCATGCATATTCCTTACTAATTCTATAGTACTTGAACAATCTGAACAGGTTTTCTCTTTTCTTTACAGAAGTATGAATTTTCAAATGAACTTCTCAAAGTTAGCACGAAATTTTAAACATCAACTCTAATTAAGGACTGATCAATGGAAAAGGAATTGTGCAAGTCGATTACCTCAACCAAATGCAAACTCGAAACAGAGCTTCTTCCAATATGACATTATCTGTTACATTTTCCTGTAATACTTGCTGATCTGGGGTTCACACCTTCCACTCCGATTACTATTCAGTCTACACAATGGTTCCTCCTTGTAGCGAATAGAACCCAGAAATGCAGGTCATCAAAGCACCAAGGAATTACTCCATGAACATACGAACAGTAAGCACAATGCTAATGCACCCTAGACACTGAGCACACACATTTAGTTTACCAGTGCATGTGCATCCGCCCATTCCTGCTCATCCAAACCATTGCACAGGCAAAGCTTGCCAGCTAGTACCACTCAAGCCTGAGGCCTAGTTCAACAGAGTGGCATTGTCCTCCTGCCCCGCCCACTGTTCAGCCATCCAACCATCAATCATCGGCGTCCATAGATAACGACACCACTTCCATTTCCACAGTTACAGAGTTGCAGCGTGCCATGCGAGCGCCGATTCAAGCTAGCTGTGCCAGCCATTGGCGGTGCATCAATCTGTTCCGCAGGGTGTCATCTCTTCCGTATGTATGTACGGTCCGTCGCTCACGGCAGCCTGCCCTGCCTGCCCCATCATCTCGCTTAGCATGCACGGCGCGAGGGACCGCGCGCAGTGGGGAATCTGCCGAACAGGTCCAGGGCACACGGCGCTGCACCCGCGACGCCGCCAACCGTGGCGTCCTTGCGATGAGGAGAGGAGACCACCACAGACCCGAGTTACGCTAGCAATGAGCCAATGATTGATCCGGTAAAACAACATGCGATCCGTAGAGAAGGAGAAGGAATCTTGGGGGCGGCAGCAGCCAGCGGCAAACTGCAGCACGTAGAGCGACCCTGCAGGGAGCTAGGGAGTTCACAAGCTCTATCACGCGTTGATCATATGCATGTGCGTCGATGATTGGCCAGGTGGTCGTGGTCCATCCACACCTGAACTCACAGTAACGCAGCAGAGCAGGGCTGGACGATGTGTCAGCGACCTTCTCTGGACGCCGGATCAACAGCAAACCCAACGAAGAACAGAGGCGTACGGACGACGAGTTCTTCTTGACGGAAAAAGTAAAGTGTTCAGATACAGGAGTTCAATTCTTGCTTGCCCTCTTCGAGGCGCTCTCCTCTCTGTCTCTCACTCCTTGC